>VYZW01020144.1:29821-57053 GCA_013401315.1 Balaeniceps rex
GGGGGTGGCCGGGGGCTGATGCTCCTTCGCGGGGCGGTGTGCCCGGGCGGGATGCGGCTGGCAGAAGATGGGGTTTTCTCGGTTAGGAAAGGTGCGGAGGAGAAAAGAGATTACCTCCAGCCCTCTGCAGCAAGGCGTAAACCCCGGGCTATGAGGACTGTAAAGCCCAGAGTTCACCCAGTGCGCGACCGACTTTTCCTTGATCGCCCTACTGTCGTTTGAGCACTATCTTCTTTTTCTTAAAATAACGCCGGGTATAATGACAGTTTCAGAGCAGAACAACGGGTCGATGGAAAGCAAATATTTATGAGGGCAGAGTAAGCCGCCTCATTGTACTTTCCCACCATTCACTTATGTCCCGAGAAAGACAGAAAAGACAGCGCTGAATGAGTAAGAAAGGCCACCTCTTCCCTCATGTGGAAAATATTTGTATTGCATAGTTTCACTGTGTTTTGCGCAGCTCATATATAATGCTTTTAATTAGCTTTCTGTGTCCCAAACAGAAAAATGAGTACACTATAACAATCTAAAGAATGTCAGGTAAAGGTGTGCTAGAGAGCTATTTAAAAATCAGTAAATCTCTATAAATTATGAACTTCATATCTTCTTACCTAGAAGATAACCTCAATGTAAGGAATAAAGCCATGGGAACAACAAAAATAGGTTTACTCATACTCCACTTGTTTGATTCAGAACTCTGATTTTGCAGCGCAGATTTCCATAAAAAACAACGATCATACTCATTCTGATAAAGCTCTTTGATAAAACTTAAAACTTTGACTTCTGCTTGTGACATTTAAATAGACTGTGTCACATTCTGGTCAGCGATCAGGTAATTAGGAATCTGCAAAAACAAAAAGTTGTACTCACCTCCTGCCATGGCTAGCATTGTAGTTGGGGGCCTGATCCTCTACCCAAGCAACTTGCTATGGCTTCATTACTTTCTGCAGAAATATTGTGTGTTGCATCCATTAAGGATGCCTGTATCTTGATGCATGTATCTTAATGCATTAAAGATGCATGCTTAGGCTTGAGTATGTATTTAGGTGTTTGCAGAATTGGGGCAGAGTGCAAATATGATGCACTCAAGTATATATATCATGAACTGCAATAGCCAGAAAATACAGAGTTTGGTAAAGAACTTATCTAGGCCAGTTGAGTATTGTAAAATTGCTCTGGCTTCTGAGTTTAGATACAGCAAGAACTCTTGAATAAGCTAAGACTAGTGAAAAAGTTTCTGTTTTATTAAAGATTACAGGGAAGCCATTTGAAACATGTGAACAAACACATATACACAATAATATATAATTTCTGTAGGACTGTACATTCTGATGATCATGATATTTTGCTAGTGCACAGGCATCTAAAAAGTAAAAAAAAAAGTGACTTGACTAATTCTCCCAGCTGACTGCAGTACAGTAAACAAGCAAACAGCATAAATGAGGAAAAATGTGTATAATTTTTAAATCCTTTCAGTTATACCAAATGACAGCTAGTGTGGCTAATCTAGGGCATTACCTCTGCTGTTCTAAGTGTGCGTGCACTAAGCAATGAGGGCCAGATCCAGGAGAGGCCGTAGGTGTGGCAGTGCTCAGCTTCACCACACCTATCTGCAGGCACCCTAACTCCGGGACTGGAATTAGGAACATCCAGTTCTTGCTCCTGTAGCTCCCTCTGTGCTTCCTTATCCAGTGAGTGCATCAGGTAAACCTTCCCAGGACAGACTCCCATCGCTCCTAAGTCACGATCCCACAGCGTCAATTTTTCACTTGCTTGTGCCTTCTTTTATATTGAAGGTAGCCCAGATACGCAGAGTTCTCTAACCGCCGAGGTACAGAAATGTTGGCTCTGCCACATCCTACTGTGTTACTAAAGTGGGCTGTGTGCCTCAGTTCAAAGGGATGCAGAGGGGTTTTCCAGCCCGTCTTACTGCCCGTAGCCCCGAGAGTGGCCCTGCGAGAGAGGACATTCTCCAGTGCATTCCTCTCCGCAGCATTTCGTGCTGGGCAGCGTAGGCATCTCGCCCCTGTCATGCCTGGCAGTGTGAAGTCCACCTCGAGACTCATGCACTGCCCAGGAAACTTTGGTGCTTAATCTGGCATCGCAAATTCCTTTCTGGGGCTAGGCGCTGAATGCTTATGCTTCGCACTGCCGAGTAGCAAACTTTTATGAACGGAGCCCTAAAGTCTTTTCAGCTGCAAGGAGCTCAGAAGATAGGGTCGCATTTAATAACACCCCTCACAGTGTGTGAAGGATCCCAAAGAAAACTCTATTGCAGCACCTACTTATCACCTGATGAGTCTTTTTGAACAGATGTGTTTTCGCAGAAGTGCAGTTTCACTGGAGCTGAAATGTTCCAGCATTTGCTAATTTTTATAGGGGATTTACCAGAAAGCTTTCTCAGATCCTGGCTGTGATCACGTCATTGTAGGGTGGGTTTAGAGGGAGCAAGAAAGACAGCATGAGAAAGGAAAACCTGAAATTGTCAAGCAGAACTTAAACGTTTTGACAAGGTACATTTTCACAAAGACATTAGAAACATGGTACTTTTTATTCCGGCATAGAACCAGGGCACATTTTGAAATCTAAGAAATTGCCTTGAACAGAATTGTTATTTTCTGGCTACCTCTAGCTATTTATTAATTTGTGTGGTGATACCGTATAGGAGGTATGTTACTTACATGCTGATGGACTCCCATTATGTGGGACCCAGTGCACCCGAAGTGTGCTGCAGTCTCTAGGCAGTGAGACTAGTCTACTTACCTCCCAGTTTTGCTTAATTCTTATGCTACTAAACCTACAAAGTGTTGTCTAACAGGTCCAGGTTCCCATTACTTCTGTGTTCAATCACAAATGCACAATTAGAAGTGTTTCTTCTGGGAACAGAGCTGATATCCTTCCAACACTTCTCTCTTGAAAAAAGGTTTAAGCTGTTCAGAGAGCCCTTGGAAAACTCATGTATAATCAGAAGTACACATCTCAGAGGCATTTCCAGCATCTGAGTGCACTGGATTTCACCCAAGAAGTAGGAAGCCAGGACTCTAAGGACTTTTAGCTTGAAGAATACCGAACTTGTGCTTTAGGCAAGTGTCCTAATGCCCAATGGCCTGAGGGTAAACATCTTCTGTGCTGTTGAAGTTGGGTCAACTGCATAGTCAGGAGCCCAAGAACAGGGTCAGAGGAGGAGAAAGTAGCTGGGGTCCTGAGTTCAGCATGAAAGTCTGAGTACTCATGTACTGCAGGGGATCTGCTCCCAGGGCGCTCCTGACCATGTGGCTGTGGATCCATCAGAGCAGGGAAAACGTCCCTCATTCTGCAGGGCACCTGCACCTGACTTGATGTGTACTGGATCCTAAATCCTAGCTCTTTGCCCTTAAGTGGGGAACCACAGCCTGTCCCTGATCACCTTTGAATGCCTTTCATGGAGGCAGGCAGTTTTTTAGAAGAGTTTTGATACTGTTTACATATATAAAAAGCACATTTAACTTAGTGGGAGACTTTCCATTACCTTTAAGGATGAGGTGAAGTCCCAGAGCTCTGAGAAGGTGTGAACTTTCCAAAGAGTGATTTGTAAAGAAGAAAAGAAGATTATTTTTATTTTTACATTCACAATAGACATTTCATTGCCATTGCACTACAACTGGTTGGAATGTTTTTGTTTTCATTAAAAGCTGCATTTACAAAAATTCCCTCCTTTTTAATTTTTATTGAGAAAATGATTTGAGATACTTTTGAAAGGCTTAAAAAACTTCTCTTCTACCAAAATCTACCTACTCAAGGGAAACTTCAATCACTGCATTGGAAATTTTGGCATCCTGCCACTGCAGAAACTAAGACAAACCATAAAATGTTTATATGGAAGTGGCTGAAAGGTGAAGAGTCAAGTCTCCAACCACAAATTCTTGTGTTTCCAGGGTCATTACCTGTTCTGCCAATATAGGATATTGGTGATTCTGATTTTCAATCATGACAGTGAATTTGGCAGTCCTTCTAACGAGTCACAGAGGCTGTGTTTCTAGATTTTAAAAAGCAGTATCTGTTCATCCAAAAAGGAAAAAAAGTGCAGCTTGAGCTGCTTGCTTTAAAATATAGCTTTAATAGTTATAGAATATGTAAGTAAAAAATCTGTAGATTAAACCAGCTTTCCCCTTGGTCCTTCTTAACCATTTGTTTTTCCTAATCATAAGTTCAGGCTTTCTTTTACCTGGAAAAAAATCTATAGTGAAAGAAGAATTAACAAAATAGGTGTTACAAGATACAGAAGCCTGAAATTGGGCAACTGGATGTGAACTACACCAAGCTTGCACTAGTTTAACTGTTTCAACTACAGGTGTGATTTTTACTGAAATAGTTTTACTGAAATAGACGCCCGTTATTACCACACCCAGTGTTTCCATGCAGCTCTCATTTAAAATAATTTAAATGCTTTTTAGTTAGGCAGGAATTGTGGGATCTTGTGGGTGTGGATAGTTTTCTGTATAATTATGTGGGCCAAATATAGATAAGGAGGAGCCTGGAAAAGATTGGCATCACCAGGACCTGGAATGTGACCTTGGTGCATAAGGTTGAGTGTTCCATTAGATTGGCCAGAGTAAGTTCCTTCAAAACTTTTCCCATTCAGTAGCAAAATCATCCTTAAAACAGTCAACTTACGCAAGTAATGGGAATCTTTAAATCAAAACTGCATGGCTTGGAGAGTTTTAGTAGGCTAAGGAACACTCAACCATTAAGTCCTTATTCAGAACCTTTTTTTATTCATTTTTTCAGTACTTTGCACAGATCTTTACGAGAGACTCCTGACACTACTGCAATTCATGTAGTACAGAAGAACGAGCATAATAATACAGGCTACAACTTATTGTAACTTTATGGAAAACATGTTGGGTATTGTGAAATTAATTTGGAGTCTTAACTAAAATTGAGTAATATGTCTGTAAATGCTTCCTCATGGTGGCTGAAGAATTGACTATGGGTGACTGGGTGCAGGTCATATGTGCTAGTTCTGCTCCCTAGCTTTGAGACTCTTAAGACTTCTAAAAATGAAATAAATGTACTCCTTAAACTCTTTTGTGAAGCTGTGCATGGAGGAAGGGGTGGTTAGTATGATTTTTTTTTTCTCTATCTAGATGTAATTTGCCCTAGGAAAGTGTTTGGATTGTGTTTCTGGAGGATTCCACATTACAAAAATCCCCACACTTTCACAAACAGAACCTTTGCATGCAGTGGCTCCAGCCAGCCTAGCTATTAACTGGAATGTCTATCTATTAAATTGACTCTCCACGAACTTAACTGAATTAACTCCCCTAGCTGACAAATTTGCCTTGACCTGTTGTGGTGGTCCAGTTCAGTCTTTGCAATGAAAATGAAATTGCCCTGCAATTGCTGTTTGTTTACTATAGAAACTAAGATAACAGAATCCAGAATAATCTTTTGGATTCTGTACAAATAACCATTTTACTTTCTTGTGTTTGAATTTCCTTTGAAGGCTTTCATCTTTATCACAAGTTGCCCTCAATAGTACCTGAAAGCTGTCTCCTCATTCTGGTTGGATTGCTTCTTGGTGGGATTATTTTTGGAGCGGAAGAGAAATCCCCACCTGTAATGAACAGTGATGTTTTTTTCTTGTATCTTTTACCACCCATTGTCCTTGATGCTGGATATTTTATGCCAACTCGTCTTTTCTTTGAGAACTTTGGTACCATATTCTGGTATGCTGTGGTTGGCACACTCTGGAATGCCATCGGCATTGGAATTTCACTTTATGGAATTTGCCAGATCAGTGCATTTGGTTTGACTGATATCACATTGCTGCAGAATTTGCTCTTTGGCAGCCTCATTTCAGCTGTGGATCCTGTGGCGGTGTTAGCTGTTTTTGAAAATATACATGTCAATGAGCAGCTTTACATCCTGGTGTTTGGAGAGTCTTTGCTGAATGATGCTATAACTGTGGTAAGTTATTTGATAAATGATTAGCTGATAAAAACGGTAAATGATTGTTTGCATGCCACTCCATTATATCTCTTTGTATCTGGTTATTACAGTTTTCTAATAGATGGAAGTCAAGGAGTGCTAATGTGTTTATGTAATTCTCTAAACTTTAGATTTAGAAACTACGGTAGTCTTACTACACCAGAGTAATGCATAATGGTAGTGTATTTGCTCTAGGGACTTTACTACCTGATCTCTTTAGTTTCTGAATATTTGAATTCTGTTACTTCTGTAATCTGAAACTGGAGGTTTTCCTCACCTGCAGAAATGTTGTTGGACAGGAGAGGGAAAAGGGCCAATGTGGGGTGTCCCAGCATGTTCACAGGGAGAATGGGCAAATCATTGAGATGGCACAGGGTCTGGCTGATGCTAGCCTTTTGCATGTGCCCATCCAGTTGGAACTGCCCTGAGACTACCAATACATTTCTCCCAGGCTACAGATGAGGTAGGACAGCCATCTGGAGGCAGTGATTTGTAATCATTAACTAGCTGAACTGGGTTTGTGGTGCTGACCTGAGGCCAGCAATCTGCAAATTCCATTAACACCCCCAATGCCCCTCGTTTGTACCTCATGACACCATGTCTGGGACATTACTACCGTTTATCCATGCCTTACTTGAAATCCTGCCTGTGCCAACTATGTCCTGGCATGCTTTCTGTTTTGTGAGACAGGGAGGTCCAGTTTTTCATGTGCCAGAAGGATCAGAAAGATTCGTGAATTGGGTCCGCACCTTCCCTGTCTCTGTCACTGCTTCTTATTCCTGTCCCATTCGATGCACAATTGTCCTTCGGTTTTCCCCTTTTCTAGGACTTTGCCTCACCTGTTTAACACGTGTACATCTCATCATTTAATCTGAACCTTGGTACTGATCATTTCTCATGTGTCCTTCGGAATACTGTTTTCTTTTCACTTATGCTTCATGCTTTACCTGATTCTGTTGCTATCCAGCCAGCTGAATCGCGTCCTCTCTTATGGGCTTGCCTTAAAGCCTAGCTTTTCTCATTAACTTACAGCTGAAACTGCCTGCCATTACTAAACTGGTACTTAAACCAGTCCTGAAAATAAGTGGGGGTAAATATTGAGTTTCAAAAGGCTTAGCAGTTCAGCCATGGCTGTGTCTGTCTCTATTCGCTCTTCATGGCCACTCATGCGGTAGAATTCTTTTCATACAAGTTTTCCTGGGGGAAAAAGGTCTGGTTTTGTGTTAACGCAAAGCTTTTTTTTTGGTGGATTTTTCCAACCAAAATCACTTTTTCCAATCACAAAATCAATCACCTTTCCACTGGAGCGGCATTTAAGCCAGCAAGATTTGCTGGGAAAACACTGCATCCTGATGATGGGTGTATTCATGCGTGCCATTTCCCAATGGCAAATTACTCTAGAACGCCGTTTTTATAGGCGCTGGCACGGCAATTTAATAACCGTGATGCATGGCTTTCCTGTGGGCGTCATTATTGCCTTCTTTGGAGGTAGTCCTTTCTCACGGCATGACTGCCCAGATGCCCTAACGCAGGGGGAGATACTCTGAGGAGTCTGCAGGGCCAGCCCAGCATATGCCCTGGCCATACATATATTCATGAGCGAGTGAAAGGAATTTAGAGTACATTTGGTCTTACTTCCCAGCTATCGCTTAAAGGTAGCACTTGGCAGGAGATCAAGTGGTTTCCACATGCTAAGCATTGCTCTGCTAATGGTTCCTTTTTATGATTTTCCGCACCTGCAATCGTGTGATTATACTTAAAATGTGACCCAGGCCATCACACAGATCCCCTGTGGGGTGCCATTAGAGGACCTCGCCTCCCCTACCTGTAGGGGTGCAGCTGGACCAGTCCTATCTCTTCCTCTGCCCTTGCTGTGTTCCCGGGAGAGCTGATAAAACCAGCTAGCAGGCAGAGTTCAGCCCCCTCCAGCTTTGGCCTGCTGGAGCCCTCGAGTCCCACCTGCCCTGGCTGGTGCCTCCAGTGGGATGTGGGGACGAAGCAGGAGGGGAGCTGAAGGCAGGCTGGCCATCCACGGAAGCTGCCTAATTCCTATGGCCACTGCAGTTTCAAAAAACCCAGGGGCTACACAGATGGGCAGTGCAGAAACGGCATGGCTTTAGTAAACATGCTTTCTAAATACTTTAAGCCCTCCTTCCTGCTATCCCACTTGCACTGCCTGGCTGGTGCTAATAAAAGCTTTTATTAGGATAGCAGTGTCATTATGCTTTCCCTTTTCAGAAAACGTGCTGCCACACCTTCATTTTAGACACAAAGCAAGGTGGGCTTTCTCAGGAATCTCAGCTCTGCTGTGTTTCTCAGATGGTCTTTCATGCCTGATGGTTTTAACGATATGCCCGTGCATTTGGATGATCCGTTTCACCCACTGATGGAATTATGGAGCTTGAATTTGGCTAAGGACAATGTTTGCCATTTGGCTTCTTGTTCGGAGTTGGTCCTTTACCAATAGACTGGGTCGCTGATAGCTAGCACAGTGATATTAAATAGCAAGATCACAGTTGAAGTTGAGTGTTAGCAGTTCAAATTCCAATTCTGGGCTTAAAATCACAAAGAAGGAGCCAGTGTCATTACAATAATATTATTCCCGTATTAGAAAACATTACAGGAGTGCTCTGTATTCCGCCTCTGCTGAAAACATTACTTTAGAGTGATTTAAAGTAATTTCAGAATTAAAATCTAGTAACTGGGAACTGATGAAAATAAGCAATTAGTGTCTAGGAAGAGCAGAGACGCTCTGGAGACAGGATTAAAAAGTGATTGGTGACTAATATTCCTTGGTGTAACCTTCAGTGAATTCAGCTGAAGGATGTTGAGTAAATGCAAATCTTGAACTTGAAAAAAACCCTGTTCTCATACCAAATGCATTACAAAATGTGACCAGAGTTGATGTTGTTTAACTCACCTGAAATCTTAGAGAGAGCTGTAAAACCCAACTGCTGTAGAGTAAAGGGGAAGTGAACCTGATTTTGATCTCATTTACAGAAGTGTAAATAAAGAGCAATAGGAATGAGATTTTTAATCGTGTTCATGACATTGCGTAGTCCTAGCTGCTGCTTCTACCACGGCGGTCTGGTTTTGATCCGAGGTACAAAGGAGAACATTGCTTTTCTTCTTTCAAATAACTTACAGCAACAGACTTGAGATTTATGGGGATATCTGTATGTGGAAACAACAGGCTCCATTCTGTTTGCAGGGTGATTACTTTGCTGTGAGGATGAGGTGATGTTATGGAAAGGCTATTGCTTGGGTAGATCAAAATTATATGCTTCTTTACAAGCAGCTCTCAGTGGCCTTACGTTGGAGACTTGCCTTATATGTATTTATATACTTTTAAAAATATAAAAAAGACTATTCAAAACTCCAATTAAAGAAAATAATCATCTTCCCTAATACATACCAAGGAAGTATTCTGCCAGGTCAAATTCTGTAGGTGTCTTGAAGAATAACACAACTCTGGGGTAGTCCCAAGTTTCAACTAGTGACTCAGGGGAACTCCTCTCCTTTCAGACAACACAAAACAACAGTATTTTTTGTTCAGTCTGTGATCCATGGAGACTCCTGTGAGTCTGTGGACTGAGAGGTCCTTGTAAAGTGACCAACAAAGGCACACCTATTGTCAAAAGGCTTAATTCTGGTATACTTCTCTTCGTGCAGATCCATAAGGTCCACAAATCAAAACAGGTTGAAAACCAGTGAAGCGTATGACATTTCTGTCCTGTTCTGCATAGGACATAGTAACAAGGAACAGGGCAAAAAAGCTGGGAATCTGCTTCACAGCAACAAGATGGAGGGGTTTGTCCAGGTGAAAAAGGACACTTCTGCCAGGTGGACTCATCCTGAGGGCATCATTCTTATCAAATAAATAGTTCATGCTCCTGCTCTTGCCCTGTTTGTCACTTTGTAATGAAAATTGGAAATTACTGGTGACCATGCTAGGTTTGATTTAACCTTCTTTTTTCATGCTTGCTCTGGAATATGTTTTTTCTTTTCTTTTTCAGTTCTTTCATTTCACTTAGCCCAAAGGACCCATAATAGGCCATGTCTTTGCATTAGTCTATAGTGAGAACTTTTACGTCTGAAAGACCTATCAAATTTTGACCAAGAAGAGCTGTACAACATGCTTTCTGTCATGTGAGAGAGAACAAGACTGTGAACATGACAAATCCCTCCCAATCGCTATTCAAACGCCTACATTGTTGGCACAATGCAAGTAGTGATAAAACATTGTTCTCTCAAATAGCATTTCTGATAGAGAAACCTGTTTGGTTTACTAAGAATTCCAGAGAGAAGTGGAGGTTTAACTCCTGCAAACTGTCCAAGTTGACTAGTCAGGTGTTTATTATGACCAAGGTGGCTTAGCCTGTGAACACACTTTCCACTTCTGGTTTACATCCTTTTTGTGATAGGAGTGGGTCCCTATGACCAAGCTTAGATCTGTATGTAGCCATCGTGGTGTCGCATGGCTGGGAGCATACATGCAGCACCAGGCAATGCTTAAATCTCCCAAGTAAGTCTGAAAATGGGGATACCCTTTAAGGTTTCTTTAAGAGTAACTGATTCCATTGGTCTGTTTTGTAGTAACTAAAATACTGTGTATTAGAGAAATGAGACGTTTACATTGTTCTGTTTCCTGTATAAAACACAAAGGCTCTTTGGCTAAGAAAATGTGATAATCCCATTGACCCAGTTTCTTTTAGAGGGTGGTTATAAACTCTTCGAAAGTTAAACTGAGCAAATACATGGTAAGATGTCTTCTAATGGGAATTAAATCCAAATCTCTAGAAATTATCTAAATTTTGAGATGTCTTTAAACCATTGGATTCTTAATGGTTAATATATCAGAGGAAGAGCACTCCGTGGATGCCATGTCTCTTGTACTCCTTGGGTGGTCACTGTCTATCCCCTTTTCTCTCCTACCCCATGCCAGATGGATCTATGGTCTAATTCAGTACTGCAGCTTGCGGTGTCTTATGTAGATCAAACACATTTGAAAATAACCTGATTTTTCACTGATTACGAAACTGTGGTTTTTCCTCCTCCTTTTTTATTTCTGTGATTCTGGGGAAAATCTGAAATGGCCATTTGTGGAAAAATTAGAAGCTCTGCAGATAAATGAATTTAAAGAAAGATTAGATAGGTCTATACTCCTGGCCTGCAGAATGGCATGGATTAAGAAACCTGTCCCATTTGCAAAAATGGAAATAATGATATTTACTCTTCTTCATATATCTCCCTGATATTTGTGGATGACAAGTAATATGCCAGAGGTAAACAACAGCATATCTCAAACGTGAGTTCAAGGTAGATAGATAGAGAAGTTCAACATTGAAGCAGAGGAATATAATGACACAAAGGGAAATTAAGAAAAGTTCAGAAACATAATGTGCTTTCTTTTTCCTCATAGGTCCTGTACAATTTGTTCAAGTCTTTCTGCCAGATGCGCACAATTAAGGTTATTGACATATTCGCTGGGATTGCTAACTTCTTTATAGTGGGGATCGGTGGAGTATTGATTGGAATCCTTTTGGGATTTGTAGCAGCCTTTACCACCCGTTTCACCCATAAAATACGAGTGATTGAGCCACTCTTTGTCTTCCTGTACAGTTACTTGTCATACATAACAGCTGAAATGTTTCATCTCTCGGGCATCATGGCGTAAGTACCCCAAACTTCAGTAATAATAGCACCCAAGTAAGAATGCCAAAGGAAATTGCAGAGAGGACCAGATTTTGCAAACTTTGCCATATGGCATTGTTCCACTGTGTGTGGCAGCGATGGTGGCTTGAGGATTTCCGGCCTCTCCCCTCACGCTTCCATCCCATTCTCTCAGCTTGCCACCACACCAGCTGTGTCACTAAAACTGTTCATGGCATCACATCATAAACCATATCTTTGAAATGTTCCAAGTTAAAAATAATCCCTTGTATTTTCAGTGGGGTTATTTTTAACTCGGGTCAGTTTGGTGACCCGTGTCCTCATGTGACCCTACAACTAGTCATAAGGGCATGGCTGTGGGGTGGCCGACAGTGATGTGGGGACGGCGGTGGCCGGGAGGGAGTGGGAGTGGTAGCTGGGAACTTCATGAACTGGCCTCACTTCCGATGTCAGTATCTTGTGAAGCTATGTCTTACACTTAGTCATGTCAGCAGCCAGTAAGTATCATTCCGTGAAGACAACGTATATATCGTTAAGGCAAACTCCTGCTGGATTACAAGCACAGTAAGGATTGGGTGAATGTAAAATTTGCAGAATCTAGTCCTATGTTGATATAACCTTTTAGTTTAGTATCTTGATACATGTGCCTGTGTGTCACAATGCTCTCTGTATACATCATTATGTATAAAACAATATTATTCTTCCCACTTCCAACAGATAAAAATATTTTCACTCCTAGTTTTTCACTGCTCGGCTTCAGTAAAGAGAGAGCACAGCCTCTTGCTTGATGCTGTTTATACTGTAACAACCTCAACTTTAGAAAGAGCCTTTATGACATTTGATATACTTAAATGGTTTGCTCTGGTTCCAAGTAATATTTTTAAAGGCCAACCTTCTTTAATGACTTTGTATTGTTCTAGTGGCAAATATGAGCCATTCAGGCATTAGGAGCATAGCTTTTTATGAAAGCTCAGATGTTACTTCTGACTGTCACTAATACTTGATAATACATCATCTGATGATTATCTTTTAGGAAAGTGAAGATAGGTCTGATATCGTATTTATGCCAGTATAAGGTTTTCTGGGGCTGGGAAGCAATTTACATGGAAACTTACAGCTGATGATTTCAGTAGTATAAAAATAGAAATATGCCATGAAACGGGAGGGGTTAGTACTTTAATATAAGTAAAGAGCTAAAGATTGCATGGGTTTCTTCCTCTGATATGAGCCTAAATAAAGTAACATATGCATCCACTTTGACCGAGTTCATAAATGTGCCATCTCTTTCCCTAGCTTCTATTCATAGCATTTATGTGGTTTCTAGTTTCCTCCACTTCTTAAGTCAAATGTCCTTGACATCCTGTGATCAAATACTTAAAGGGCTTCTAAACCAAAAACGTGTGGCTGAACTGTACATGGAAAAAATTGTGGCAGCGTGCATGAAAATACTGATTTGGACATGCTGCATCCAGGGTACAATGGAAAGGTCACGGCGGGTCTGCTGGTGGGTCAGTGGACCCACCGCATGCCAGTGCCTGCAACCAGCACACCAGTGCTTCCCACGGCACTAGCAACCTATTCCTTTTCATTTATAACAGTGGCCCCTGAGTGGGTACAAAATAGAAGAGGAAACGCAAAGTATTTTTTCCCTCCAACAGCACAATAGAAAATAAGTTATCTTTAAAATGTCCTATACGTTTTTTGACTCTAAACGTATTTTGTAATAGCTAACAGAGCTGGATACATCAGTAACAGCCAGGCGGAGCAGGAGGAGCTCTCTGCAGCCATGTAGTGCCTCAGCTGTCATGAGACGTAAAGCGTGCCCCCTCCCAGCAGTGCTGCTGAGGGCCTTAGAGCTCCTGTAATCTCCGCATCCCCTTGGAGTAAATCTACCCCGTGCTTTTCACGTTTCGTTGGGCTTTGAACTGCAGAGAGTCTTTAGCTCTGTGTCACAGTGCAACACGCACAGGTGTCAAGTTCCCTGTCGTTTTCTGCAGAGAATGACTCATGGCAGAATTGCTTGGGTCTGACTTCAAAGTCAGCCCTCCTTTGAGTGTGTAGTTGGACCAAATGACCTTGGAATGTCCCTTACAATCCGGATTGTTTGTTCATTTTATGCCTCTGTGGCCATTTATAGTTCAGCCTATAGGGACTAATTGCCTGATCCCCCTTTTTTCACCCATAGCCACGTGAGTCTGTTATGCTATTGATTCCCACTTCCTTTATAACCAGGTTCACAAAGATGCTCAGCGAGACCTTGTGGTTACATGCTGTGCCATACTTCAGGTGGAGGACACGAGCAGGAACATACGGTGTTACCAAATAAATAAGATATATACTCAGGGTGCCTCATTTCTGTGCAAGTAGGAATTAGCTGGTAGAGGAATAGAGGGGAATGAAAGGTGCTTGTCCCTCTTCTGATGGAAGTCTGTGTACTCGTTCTGGGGACAAATGATTCTTGAAGCATCTGTGTATAACCCCTGCACTGGGTTACTCGGCTGAAATAGCAAAGGGACTGAACCATGTCCCTGTGAGCTGCAGTGAGAAGGTCCTCTCCAGAAGGAGAGGAAAGAGCTTCTACTGTAATTGGAGCCGGGTTTGAATCGGGAGCACGGCTGTAAAACATACAGATGTGAATCTGAACTTTATTTGCTTGGTTCCATTTCTAATTATAATGCTGCATTTTCTGCTTACTAATTTCTCATAAAGGCTGTGAAGCAGAAGAACTATTAATATGTGTTTCTTTTCTTTTGCAACAGTGAGTTAGCAGGCTAAAAGGAACAAACATTGAAACTACTGTAAATTTAGTAGGTCAAGGAAACTTGAGGACTGAACCCAGTGGCCTAGTTTATTGCAGTCATGACAGAAACTGTACTGTTTCTACAGGAGGACTTTTATTCTTCAGAAGCACAGAAGGTTGCAGGTTAATTGCAATTAACTGTTTTTTTCCCTCCCCTTCTTGATCAAGGCAACTACCTCAGGTCACAGAAGTGAAAGCCAGAATTAATGTGTGTGGATAAGAAATGTAAAATAAAAGACACCTAAGCTTTTGCTTAGATTATGGTGACAGGAAAAATTTAGTTTGGGAAGAACATACTATAATAATGTACATAAAATCTTGCATATTTAAAGAAATTGATTTTATATTAAATTCTAACACTATATTGCCGTATCATTTTCAAATTAAAGAGACTTCAACAGTTTTTTTTCTAATGTAGATAAGTACTTTGAAGAAATACCGGATTCATAAAGTGAGCAGTGATTAGCTGTGGAATATTACTTACCTGAAGAATAACAATCTACAGCACTATTTGTTATACTGGTGAACCAACTCATCAGTTAGTTGATACTAATTGAATGAATGCAAAATGTGACTGAAAATAATATTATATATATGAGTGTTGTCCCTTTAAATTCTAGTGGTTAAGCATGGTAGGTGTTTTAAGTTACAGCTTGCAAAGTTCCTGATTAATCTGGTGACAGATTCTTATCAGACATCTATTTACAGTGTCTCCATTACCTCAGGATCCAAAAACAAACCGTGTCCAGAGCATGCTTCCCCACTCTCCAAGCTGCAGAGCTTTCCTAAATGGCTATAATAATGAAAGCTATTTATTTTAAGAGGGTAAGAAATAGTACTGAGTGTTTTGTTGTGTCTTTGATGCAGACCTGACAGCCCTAATGCTTCGGACAGTAAGCTGCAGCTTTGAGACTCTGAAATGACGACGGGTCTGGAAATGGCTGTTTTGCAGCCTGCCCACCACGTTCTTGCTATATTGCATTTGCTACTCCTGCACTTGCCAGCTCCACTGTGTGTGCAATAGGCTGGAAGTAGCCAGGATGCATCGGACTTTTTATGCTTGTACAGATAAGCTGTGCACACACAGGAGAGCCGTCACGACCCGTGACATAACCTGACATATTTGTAGGTCTGTCAGTGCAGCCTGTGGGCTGTGAAGAGCTGGTTTGCCACTGAATATGAGAGTTCTGGAGGGTGAAAGTGTTAAGTAGATTTGAGACCCTTCTTCACATATACTTTTGAGGTTGGTCACCAGAACTATGTGTAAACTGAAGAACCTGGGAATGTTTGACAGCTTCTGGGCTTGGGTGTATGTCCTGGCCAAGTCATCACTCCTTGTCAGGACAAAATCCATGCATGGCCCAGGTCCTCTTCTACTTTCTTCCTGAGATATGCAGGCACATATGTTTGTGGGATCTATGGTGGGATCTATGACAAGTCCCCAGTCTGGGCAGCTGTAAGATCAGAACAAGGAGGAGAGCTGTGAAGAGCATCGGCAGTCTGTCAGTATTGGCAAAAATGCAGGACCTCTTTTCTCCCAACCACATGCTCCAGCTAGAAATGTTACCTAAACCGTGGAGTGTTGCAGGAAGGAAGCTTGTATGCTTATGAAATCTGCATCTTTTCTCCCACAGTGGCTCCCACGTAACCATGGGAAGCTCTGCTTCCCAGACAGCATGCTACTCTTGGGCCACAGAGGATCTTTCTGTCCAAGACCATGGTGAAATCAGCTGACAATGAGGAGAGAGCTGACAATTATGTCAGTACTAAATTCAGATGGGGGTCTGGGATAGTTTTAGTCAAGCTTTCCTTCTTCTTAGTCTTGGAGTTTGCTTAGGGTTGGAGCTAGTTTTTGCAAGGCAATGGCCATTTTAATTTGTGCTGACTAGATCTGCCTCTCTATCACCAACTGTAGGTGGACGAAAATGCAGGGTGAAGACCAGGTTAGGTGCACTGGTCTGCTAGCAAACCCTCTCCACCTGTATTTGTAAGCCACTACCTGCCACATCGGACTGCATCTGTCTCCACATCAGACCCTCTTCCCTGGGTTTTATTCACCCTGATGTGTCTGCAGGTGCTGTGCTGCTTGACGGAGGTCAGTGAAGTACACTGTGCCCTCTCCCAGTGTCCACGTGTCCTCCCAGAGTCATCCCTCAGAAGTAATGCTGCCCAGTCACTTTGGGGATGTGGACGTCTTGGTGGGGTTAGAGATCTACAATTATGTTTCAGATACTGGCCATTGTCCTCCAAAGTAGGCCATGCTGGCTCCACACAAGAGAAGGAAACTTCTGGACAAAACTAACTTTAATTAACGAGGAGAAACATGTTCAGAGTCTGCCAGTGACTACAGCCTCAGCTGCTGCTATGGACACCCTCTTGCAAAATGCTAAGAAAGTTTACTATGCAAAGGTCCTTTTGAAGTTACTGCTGCTTCTGGGATTGCTCTTTCTGCTTTGCAACATTTTTTTTTAATTCCTTCTTTTAGAAGAAAGAACATAGACACGTGTGTTAATAATGTCAGTGAGCTTTTTCTTAGCTCTCCTTCAGTCTGCCTTTCCATTTACACTCACATTCAGGGATGTTTGAGTTGTTCAGAGATGGGGCTCTTGGCTCAGAGACAGGACATGCTCAGCAGAAGACGTTCTGCAGTGGGATCTCCATGAGACGTGGGAGATTCTTCTTCAGCTTTTTCAAAGAGATGCTGGCAAACTTACCATCCTCCTCCATGAGAGAGAGCAGTGTGGAGATTTCAGTAGGAAGAGATATCCCCTATGTTGGGAAATAATTATAAATTGAAAACCTGGTAGAACTGGGATAAATAACCGTAGGACAGGTCCTCATGCCCTGTATTCAGAAAGACAACATAAATACACATCTCTCTCTTGGTTTAGGTTTAGTGTACATGGTTTGACTGAGAACCCATACATGGGTGTGTGTAACGTTTTTAACTGGGAAATCAGAGAAGACATGATTTTGCCCTAGATAATAGAATCAGGAGCAACAGCTATTTCACAATGCATCTCGCCTTAGTTGTCCACCCTGATAATTATTAGGCAATTCATACTGTGCTTCCCTACACTGAGGCACCACCTTGAGGGTATCCTCCAGCTAGCTCTGCTAACTATCCGTAAACCAGTAAACTTTGTAGCTGAGTGGTCCTCAGCCGTCCCTGCACCATGGGCAACCATACTGAGCAAGTGATGTGCAGCCAGTAATGTGATTCTTTGCTCTTCCTGCTGATTAAGAAACTCTGTTTACTAACACAAGCTCAGAGTGTGGACATGTAGGCGTACTTACAGTAAGCCCTGTTGGCTCTCTCATGTATCAGCCGAGATGCCCATTTCATTCATTTGTAGGTGCTTTAAATGTGCGACAGCACCAGTGTGATTTCTCGGGGTGTTTGTCTCCTATTCAGCCCTATGCACAGGCAAAGCAAGTAGGGGCCTAGACTGGTGGAGGATGACAAATTGTCTGTAGCCTTGATGCTTACTTTGCCTGGAAAGAGGAGCTGGCTGCCGTTGAGGAGGGGAATGGTTTGTGGTACAACTGCTGGTGGGAAGGGAGGGAAGCCCTGCCCCAGGGCATGCAGTTGCCATCCTCTCTGATGTCCCTCAGCAGCAATAGAAACAGCAGTCCCTGTTTTCCAGGGCTGCTCCTGCCTCTCCTCAGCTCTGCCTCTTTCAAAACACAGAGTTTGAGTGATCCCTGCACAGGTCACATGGATTTAGTATGACAAAACTCTCCATATGCTGATGTCTTCTCAGAAAACTTCCCACTGCAGTAAAAAGGTTGTGCCCAAAAGTGTAGGTTCACCAAGTCTATAAATTTGAGATTGGTTATGGAATGAGTTATGCTTTGTATTTTAAAGAGGAATATGGAAAAGTGAATAATATTCTGTAGAAATGAGAGATGCTAAAAAAATGTCAAGCCAATGAAATACAGCATAATGTTTGCCTTTCAGGATTACAGCTTGTGCCATGACCATGAATAAATACGTGGAGGAAAATGTTTCTCAAAAATCCTATACGACAATAAAGTATTTCATGAAGATGCTGAGCAGTGTCAGTGAGACCTTAATCTTCATCTTCATGGGAGTGTCTACAGTTGGGAAGAACCATGAGTGGAACTGGGCCTTCGTTAGCTTCACCCTTCTTTTCTGTTTAATCTGGAGGGCACTGGGTAAGCAAGTCTCAGACTACATGTCAGTATTCTTTGCAAGTGAAGCTTTTTAGCTCTTCTCAAGTAGAAGATGCCAAAATTTAATAATAAATATTAAATTACATTACAGAGTCCCATCAGCTTGTAGAATGGTCTTCTTATTTGTAATGTGTCCTAGATTTCAGGGTCAGCTTCCTCCTTCCCCCAAAATGGAACCCAAAAATCAGTTTGGTCCTGATCCTGCCCATCTAAAGTCAGAGGCAGTCTGCTCATTAATCAGAGTACATGCATTTAAGTAAACATTTATTTACAAACAAGCAAATTTTGCTTAAAAGAATTAGCAGTTGTACAACAATTAAACAGGTTGTGGGGTTTTCTTTCTTTATGTTTACTAGCTTTGGGATTTTCCCAGTCATTGGCATAAATAGCATCAAAACAGGAAATGCTGTAGCTGAAGTGTTGTTCAGGTATATATTGTGAAGAAAAAATTCCTATAAGAAACTGCTTGATCCCTCCTGAGTTTGCAGTACTAGCTCTTTCCTTTTTACCTTGAGACCTAAGTGCAGGTCAGGCTCGTAGGTCTTAAACCTGCCCCTCGCCCCAGTTTCGTCTGTAATGATTCGGTACTTTTGTGTGTAAAGGCAGCTCATGCTCTGATCTGCCTCTGCACCCCTACTTCCAGCTCCCAAGTCTCCCTCCAGTACAGAAATCTGGACTATTTTCCCTCCTGCGCCTGCAATCCCACAATTAATACCTTGTGCTGAAAAGCAGCCAAGCAGCCTGACTGCCCCCCAGCTCCTGGCCCCCATGCTCGCTCCCTTCACGTGCCTTTATACCTTTACTCCAGTCTGCCACATCCCTGGAGCCTTCTTTGCCTTCGGTACACCAGCATGCACTGGCACCTTCTTCCTTCATCCCCAGTCCTGCATCCTTCCTGTCTGTGCAATTAAAATTAAGTGAGTGAATAGGAGTTCGCAGGATTCAAAGCACAGATTGATGGAGGTGATAAGCCAAAGTGTTCGAAAGCACCTCAAATCCTATTAACAAAATTTAGGAGTCTTGGTCTATACTGACACAGAGAATTATCACTGTTCTAGAGGTGCAGTCTAGCAGATAGCTGTCTTGTAGAGATAAATTAGCTGCTTTAGGTCCTAAATCCAGGTGACCTGAGGTGGTTAGCTCACTAAATATGTTTAAGATGGTGCTCCTTAGGCATTTTAAATTTTTCTTCCATGGTGTTTTCAAGCTGCTAAGTAACATTTCATTTCTTCAATAATATGTAGGTAAGAGCAAATAAAAGTGTTTTAAAACAAATATTAGCATTGGGGGGGATTTCTGTGTAATTTAATTTCCTTTTTTTCCCCTCCTCCCTGTATTTCTGGGTTTTTTTCCTCAGGTGTTTTTGTTCTGACTCAGATCATTAATGTGTTCCGGACAATTCCTCTCACTTTTAAGGACCAATTTATTATTGCCTATGGAGGCCTCCGAGGAGCTATTTGTTTTTCGCTTGTATTTCTGCTTCCTCCTGCTGTGTTTCCCAGGAAGAAATTGTTCATCACTGCTGTTATCGTGGTGATATTCTTTACCGTTTTCATTCAGGTAATGCCTTTCCTCTTCTGGACTTCTTATTTCTCAGACAGGTTGTAAATAAGCAGTGGGTAGAAAAACAAATGACCTAACTGAGTGGAAGGAGCATACTTGAAGGTACTCTCCATGGTCATAGTTTTAAAAAAAATGCTATGCAGACCACAGACAGGTAGCAAAAGTATGCCAGATATTAAGTACTTATGCTAACGTATAAGTAGTATTAAGCATTTAAGACCTCGTGAGGTTGGAGTAGAAATAAAAGATAATCTGGGTACAGCCCCAGCACTAATTCCTTGTTAGAATATTTAAAGCTGTGCATTTACTCAGGAGTTCGGTGTTGGATATGGTGCACAGTGAGCAGGGGATAGAAGACACTGAGGGCACTGAGGGGTGGACTGGAGTGCGTGAGTCTGGGTGTTAGGCAGTGATGCTGGCAAACCAGCTGGACACCCATCCAAAAGCACTGGGTGTGGGGAAGAACGTGAAGAACTTGTCTCTTGGTGTCAGCCTGGCTACAGAGGCCGGGTCAAGAGTGATGAAGAGAGAGGGAAGTGACTGAAACCAGCAAAACGTAGAGGAGGCTAAGCCCCTCAAATAAACATGTCAGGCTAGTCATTATCCAGAGCAGTGAGAGAGATCTGAGAGCCTAGTACATGGAATTTCAGGTCTGTGGGAAAAAATATATTTTTTTAGCCTGCCTTTTACATGGATAAAGGTGCCATGGGAAGTAGCAAGTATCTCTGCTCGTGCTTGGGAAAGGCAAAAAGGTGGCTGGAGCAGGTGGAGGTCAGTTAGTTGACCTTAGCATGTAAGCTGTGAAAACTGATTTTGAAGGATAGAATCATTTAAAATATGGAGGTAAATAGAATGTGTTATGAAATGCAACATGGTTTACCAAAGGGAAACCTGGTATCATTCTTTGATAAGGCAATTTATTTTCTAGAGCAATCTCATCTAACTGGACTATGGTAAAATCTTTGGGGGAGGGAGCTACATAGGAGATTGTTAGCTTAATTACTCATTAAACTGAGGTTTAGATTGACATTAGGATGATTGTAAAGTGAATGAAGAAGGAGCTGACAGTTTCTCCTATAAAGAGAAATAGAAGCATATGGTCCTTTGGGTCAGAAAGGACCTCTGGGGCTCTCTAGTCCAACCCCATGCCAAAAGCAAGGCCACCGTCAAAGCTAGATCATGTTGCTCAGGGCCATGTCGAGTTCTGAATATCTCTATGGATGGAGATTCCACAGCCTCTCTGGGCACCTGCTCCAGCATTCGACCACCCTGGTCAGATGTTATGAATGGAATTCCTCAAGGATGGTTCCCGGGGATGGTTTTGTTTAATATTCTCATTACTGACCATGGCACATAAATGTAGGAGTTTTTTGTTCCTGCTGTTTCTTGATGACAGGCTTTGGAAGGTGTTCTCAGGTTGACAGCGAGGTGGGGTGTCATGTAGAAAGAAGAGAATAACTGAGGGCCAGTACAATAGAAACAGAATGAAATTTAACAGTAATAAGTGCAAACATGTTCTTGCTCGGAATTTCTTACTAGGGATTTCTCTTATGAAATGGGAACCTTTCGTTTGGAAAAAAATAGAAAGGGAAAAAGACACAGGTGTACTAGTTGATAACAGAGTAGAGTTTAAGCCACCAATACAGTGGGGACAGAAGAAAGGCAAATCTGATCTTAAGACATACTGAGACAGGTATTTCCATCAGAGAATAGTGTCATGTTCTAGAGTGATCACGGGACTGGTAAGCCTGTCATGTGAAAGGAGACCAGGATGCCTTGGCCTTAGCAAAACGAAGAAGAGGGAATATAATTACTGTTTATATGAGGGAGTGAACACCAGAGAAGGAGGAACACTGTTTAAACCAGAAAGACAAATGTTGGCACAAGAACAAAGTGGTACAAAGTGACCATGATGCAATTAAGAAGCAGCTTTCTAATTATCAGAACAATGAGGTTCAGGATGAGTGTTCCCGTATGAGCAATGGGGCAAAGAAACCTAACTACTTTTAAGATAAAACTCGATTTGTTTACAAAAAGAAATATGTGACCTGGTTGTCTGGGATCGTAGGGACTGATCTCAACACCATGAGAGATTCATTCCTCTCCCCTGTACCAGTGCACCTATACAAATAAACTAATTATGTCAATTCTTCCACAAGTAATTTCAAAACCACGACATCATTCTGGGATAGCCAAAACTTTTTGTTCTTTCTCTGAGAATAGTCAGGCAAGGACACATATTTACAAAAAGTCTTAGTGTCACAGATCTTGAATAGCGATTTTAGTGCTACTGTTGGGAGTACCTGTTTTGAGTACCTGTTTTGGAAATAACCACTAAAAAAGAGGACTTTATATGTTTGCTTCGGAATGATGGGGGATCAGTTTATTAATTCAGAAAACAAGTGAGGGTTTTCTAATACATAACAGAACTGAAAAAAATGTTTAAAAATACTACGGGTGGGGCAATTGATGTATTCCTGATGGGGTTTGTCAGGTTGCCCCTCTTGGACCTCTTAGCTCTAGAGAGACCCTTCCTTCCTTCTGTTGTGTTAGTGGAGTCTGTGTGCAGCCAAGGACTTCATAGCTAAGTGCAATACCTGCTAATCACAAGAGTGAATTCACTATTATAATTATTGTGTCTGGCTGGGTTTTGGGGTTAGGAACGTGAAAGGGTATCCAGAGCTAAAGAGGTATCCACAGCCATTTTCAATGCTCTGACAGAGATGGAAAAGACCAAAAGGCTTTGTTTTTTCTTTATGTTTATGGAAAAAACCCCAGAACTATTTGCCTTTTTTTTTTCCTTCACAGGGAATAACAATTCGCCCACTGGTGGAGTTTCTTGATGTCAAAAGGTCAAATAAAAAGCAGCCTGCTGTCAGTGAAGAAATTTATAACAGGGTATGCTGCAGCTTCAGTGTCATAGGTGAAACGCTCATATAGATGAAATTCCTAGTGGCTTTGAGTAAGACAAGGATTCAGCGTACAGTATTACAGAGAGACACACACTCTCAGATTTCTTTTTGATAGCTGTTATAAGCACAATAACTGTAAAGCTTATATTTAACCTTTGGCAATTATCAAAATTAGCATTCTTACATATCATTTTTTTTGAATCTTCACTTTCTTAATTGTTCCCCTCTTGAGGTAAATTAACTTTCTGTCGTTTGTTTCACATATGAGAT
The DNA here is from genome assembly GCA_013401315.1 of Balaeniceps rex. NCBI lineage: Eukaryota > Metazoa > Chordata > Aves > Pelecaniformes > Balaenicipitidae > Balaeniceps > Balaeniceps rex. Next base: position 53,207 of record VYZW01020144.1, read on the forward strand.
ATGTGTTATTTTAGAACTTGGCTACATTAGGAAAGCTTTGGCAATTTAATTACATTACATTGCATTTGAGTTAGTCTAATTAAACAAATGCAAACTCCTCCTAAACACACTCTTAAACTTACTTAACTCTCACATCATCAGCCTCTTTATGGATTTGTATTTGGTACGTGTATGTCTCCAATTATTGCAGTTTATTAGCCATGCGTATTCTTGAATGTATTTCTCCTTGCAGCATACCTGTGGCAGGTGGTTTGAAATTCTAAAAATGAGGAATAATAAGGGCCACATTCAGCAAAGAAGTCAATCTAGGCATCTAAAAGTCTGTCCTTTTAGAGTTTATCCTTTGGACATATCTACCAGGATTTCCTCCTGAATTTGAGAGACCCCTACTATGGTACTTGAATTAAGAGCAAATGAGCTGCTTCTGGGGATCAAGTGAGATCTTAGCTGAACTGATTGACTCTTTCATAATTCATAATAGACTGAGGAAGAGTGTGTTTCTAGTATTGGGTGCTCAGGACTCTTTGAGCTGAGTCTAGATCACAGTCCCCTAAAATAGGAGCTCAGGACCTGATGCTGGGTATCTCAGCTCTGTCCTGTGCATCCTGAGGGGCCAGTGCTGATGCGGGGAGCTGCTGCCCACTCAGGCTCTCTCCTCTGCAAGTCATACCTGGTTCACTGTCAAGCCTGGAGAGGTCCCTGGAGAAGACCCAGGCATAGCCCTAAGTGGTTAGGGAACTTAAAAGAAATGAAAATACAGGAAAAAATAGTTACCTCCAGATTCAGGCAGGAGCTGAGCAAGGCTGATGTTGAGGAAATTAGCTAAGGAGCTAAGGAAGCTCCAGGGGAACAAAACAGAGTCTGGGTCTGAGTTTGGTTACACTGCATTTAGTTAAACTGAAGCATCGTCCTGAATTCTGACTAGACTTTTCTGTTTTGAAGTAAGTTAGAAACTAATAATATCTAAGGGCAAGCCAAATGATGTCTATAAGTTTATGTAATGAACCAACGTTTCCCCTTTAGTTCTTTGACCACGTGAAGACTGGAATTGAAGATGTGTGTGGACACTGGGGTCACAACTTTTGGAGAGATAAGTAAGGATGTCATTTAAGACTTTTGTTCTACAGGAGAGGCTAAACTGGCTCAGCAGCAAACGAAGGCTGTTGGGCATCAGATTTCATTTTCAACATTTTATTCTTGAAAGCGGATGGTTGTTTTTAGAACGTGTGGGTTACAAAGGGAAAGCAGCAAAACAATGTCTTTTTACCAAACCACAAGCAAGTAGAACGAAACCTCCGCTGGGAAGAAAGGCAGCCCTCTGATCCCAGGGTAAAGGGTTGTATCTTCTGAGGGTGTGTCCCCTCTCCCCATTTCTGACTGTTTCAGAGCATTTCCTGTATGTCTGCTGAGCCTTTCATGCCACCCGGCTTTCCTCTGTTTGTACATCTCTGTGGTGTTAAGTGAGGGCTTAGTTCCCTGTTTGATGGGAAACATACAAAAGCTTTGGGACTTTCTCTAGAAAGATCAAGGCACTAGCTGGCATGAAGTGCATGAGAGATCCTAATGGCAGGTAGCTCCACAGTTCTTGATGGTATTATTTAAGACTTAGTGGCAGTTAAGAAGATTACCACTGGCAATACCGGAATAATTCATGTTTTCAGTTTAGCTGCTGAGTCATCATCATCACTGGTTTGGATCTAACTCCCGTTTCTCAGAAGCACACTGTTTTACACTCAAATCCTTTAGACCCAAAGCGTGGGCATTGCTCACCCACCTTCTAGTCACTGCTCCAACAAGAATTTAAGTGATTTCTACAAAGAAGAATAGCACCAGCAGGAAGGGCTGAGAAGAGCCCTCTCCAAATGACTGCAGGGCATGACAGTGAGGACACTCTCCTGACTGCATGACATGGGTACAACTTTCCTTTGCTCAGCCTGGTTCTCCTCCAGTCTGTGTGAGATCTTTAATTAACAGATTACGGGGCAAAGGAGAGTCCCACCTCTTCATGACCTTCAGAAACATTTTTGACCCAAATTCAAGAATAATTTCAGAATGGCCGGAGGGCAAAATATTTTCTGACAAACAAAGTCACCCCAGCTGTAATCAATATTTTTTCACTAAGCATCCAGGAGGGTTGCAGTTGCTTTAGAGGAAGGGAGCACTTCCAAAGTTTGACAAAAGCAGGCTAAAATTTCAAAGAAAAAGCAGCCGGTGCAAGTTTAGATCTTTTATTTGTTATTACAGTAAATATTTAATGTTCTTTTTGTCTTGATGAAAATGGAGAATTAAAAATAATATCGTCTAATAACACGGAATACCTAAAAGTTAAAAGTTGCTGCTAGGGAGACTGTCCATTAATGTATTAACCAAAACACAGGTTAAGTCTCTCTATCTGAAGCAAAGATGAACTTGACCTTTTATTATGTTACTCAGCAGTAGGTTATTAATATGAACAGACACATTCCCAGGGAATAAACTCCTTCACAATTGCGTTAGCTACAGTGTATTGGCTTTCCTTAACTATGCACAGTAAAAATTAACTGGTTGGGTTGGTTTGCCTCACATACAGGTTTAAAAAGTTTGACAATAAATACCTGCGAAGACTTCTAATCCGTGAGAACCAGCCCAAATCCAGCATTGTTTCTTTATACAAGAAGCTGGAAATCAAACATGCCATTGAGATGGCAGAGAGTGGAATGATAAGCAAGGTCCCATCGTCAGTGTCTCTCAGGTAAGCAAGCAACGCCAGCATGGCCAAGCATTTCGGCTGGGTTACGTAATTTATTTCACAGCCCAGTCCGTAGGACACTTTGTGTCCAAATGTCACCTGAATAGTAAGTGTATACAAAACACAAGTGTTTCGCTTGCAGCTCATGCACAGAGTGCTCGGTGAGCTGTGCTCATCCGGAGCATGTAGTTTTACAAGGGCAGCTGCTCACAGGAACATTGATTTGCCGTGTAGAGCGGAGCTGAACTTGAACCAGTGCCTGCACATCTGCTGCAGGTAGCTACGGGGGAAGCCTGAGGAGCGTTTTGAAAAGTACCTTAATCAAATTTAGAATTTAATGTAATTTATATCAAATTCTGGAGACTGAGTTTTGAGCCTTACCACTGACTCAAATGCGATCAAGGTTTTGTTCCTACGTGTTATGTTTTTACCTGTTCCTCGGTTGTTTTGAAATGTTGTTTCCAACTCTAACAAAGCAAACAGTTCAAATGTAATTCCCAATCATAAAAATAAAAACATTCTTCCTCTTTCTCTCTTTCCTCTATTTTATTTTTTTTTTTATTCTGCCACAGTGAATATCATGAAGGAAAAATAAAGCCACTTTCTCCCACTGAAATGGAAAACATGCGAGAAATATTAACAAAGAATCTCTACCAAATACGACATCGAGTAAGGATGAGTTTTGCGTAGTTAAATATCCCACTACTCTTTGAATATACTGATTGCCTTCCTAACATATCTTTGAGCTAGCGCAGCATCTACTGTACCACAGCATAATAATTAATGCTGTTACTTCTATTGCTTATGAATCCATTTCCTATCACATGTACAGCAACATATTCATACTCTTTTATGTAAATAGCTTACTTGATTGTATACTGTGGGTAAAGATTAATGTTTTTGTTATCTGCAATATAGTTACGTTACTTTAAAAGGAACGTAGGTGCAAATTCAATTGTCCCACTTACATCAGTATTTTGGTCACTTCATGATATGGGATTAGATTTCCCATTTGCCTCCAGTTGTGAAGTTGTTTGTATTAAGAGCAGAGGTGATGAGCTGGAAAAATAGTGAAATAAAAGCAAAAGGGCATTTCACATTTACCCTCCTGTGGCTAAG
>VYZW01020144.1:57105-68318 GCA_013401315.1 Balaeniceps rex
CATTCTAAAAAGCAAAAGGGCATTTCACATTTACCCTCCTGTGGCTAAGTAGTTGAATGCCTGAGCCCTTGGAAAACATTCAAAAGTGGAGCAAGCTTCAGCTTGCTGGAGGTAAAAATGACTTCCCCCTAGGTGACTTATCTTACCGCTTTCAAATGTGTGTCATCTATTGACATATTGACTGAGCTAGTACAATGTGGGGGTAAACAGTGTATTAAGCCAGCGTTTTCCAATTTCTCTTTCATTATAAATATCAGCAGGTTAAAAAAAAAACAAAACCAACAAACCAAACAGGTGCTTCTGAAGCAGATGACTACAAAAATGCTGGCATAATTACTGTTCTTGTTCTTAATCATCTGCAATATGATTTTGCTGACAAGGATTTATGATGCTTATTAAAACATTAAAGCAAAAAGACTGTTTTGCACTTTGCTTATAGTTCAACGCATTTGACATTATGCTTTTCAGAATGTGACCACTGCTTTTATATTTCAGACAATGTCATATAACCGACACAGCCTGGCTGCAGATGCAGGCGAAAAGCAGGCCAAAGAAATTCTGATCCGACGCCGGCACAGCTTTAGGGAGAGCCTGAGGAAAACGAACAGCCTGTCAAGAGAAAAACCGGTACTTGCATTTTGGTTGTTTTACAGAAAGCAGTTCTTTGTAGCTAAATGTCATGCAGAAAAAAAAAATCTTCTGAAATGCAGAAAAAAAAATCCTGAATTTGGAAGACAATTGTACATATAATGTCACACTTACACCTTGAGTTGCACACATGGGCCCCTTAATTTGTCTTGATCCCTTCAGCAAAGCTTCAGTCTTGTAGAAGGTGATATGGGAGTGGGATCTGCTGCCATAATTTTATCTCAGAGGAGCTGGACAGGCTCCGTACACAATGTACTTCCAAGGGATGGTCAGTATTCTCTATCAGTATTTTGATGAAGTGTGGATGATCAAGGTCAAAAATGACTTTGAGATAGACAAACTACTTACAGTATGCTCCAAAACACGGGAAAGAGAACTTTTAATCGAGTCAGTCAGAGTGAGCTCTTCATTTGAAAAATGTTGTGGGCTCTTTAGTATTCATAAAATGTAGTCAGGACTTCAGGTTTTGACACAGAATAGGAAAACCCCCTCCACCTACAAGAAATGCTGTGGCATGATAATATTTGGCTCTCTGAGGCAATCCTGCAATACCTTCACTGTAAACTTCAGACCATATTTGAATGGAGCACACTGATTCAGCAGGGAACCTGATCCCCCAAATCATCTTCCCATTCTAGGTATCAGGGAATTTAACCATCCTATAAATATGTATTTTCATGTTACAGGAATACTTAGTGACTGTTGTCTTCATCGATACAGTTGTCCTTCAGCAGCTGAGCCTGGAGTGATGTCTCCAATAAGTGCTATATCTCATTTGTAATCATTGCCAGGGCTACTGTGGTGTTAATTGTGACAATAAGTCTTTTCCTGCATGATTTTTTTCCCCTCTCAACCACAGTTACGTATGTTGTCTTTGTCATAAAAAATAAATGATTTACTAGGTGCAATAATGAAGAGACTCAGCAGGACTGAGACATTTTTGGGGCAGGGAGAGAAGGAGGGTGTCTGACAGCTTTGTAAAATGCACAGGCTGTAATTTCAAAAATAATTATCCTTGGATAAATCCACCACAGAGGGAAGCATAGTGGTGCTGAGCAGCACAACAATATCCAAAGAGGAAGAATGTCTCATGGAAAACAAATTTCTTTTCAGGTTTCCTTTGAGTGTGCAACAATGAATGGTACAAGCAGGAGAGAGCTGGTAGACTGTAAAGGTTTTAAAAAATCTTTGTAACAAATGTAAAAAAGGATGCTTGTGAGAAATTTAGTAATTTTTAGAAAAAGCAACCTGTCCTGGAAAGTACCTCTCATTCCAGGAAGTATGAGGTGTGCTCTGCACCCAGGGCCTTTAGCCCTGGGAAAACAAGGATTTTATGCCCTGAACTGGTAAATGATCACGCTGGTGCCTAACTTCCCCATCAACTTCAGTGTGACTAGTCAACTGTATAAAGTCATTTATATGTATAAAGTGCTTGCAGGATCAGAATACAGATTAGTTCTTGTGCCTGAACTTCAGGCTCAACCTAATTTTTGCAGCTGGCTAATAAAAAGTTTCAAACTGGAGTTGCGTGAAGTGATGCCATACTTGCAGCGTTTGCCTTCCTGAGGAAAACCTGTACAGGTAAGGTTGAGGTTAGAGAGCATACATTTATTAACTTTGATCTCAGAGGGCATATGACTAGGCTTTCCTTTGATTAAGCTGCTTGAGATTACTCAGTGTTCACTTTAGCTAGCACAGACCTCAACCAGCAGTCAGCGTTAACTTGAGTGTGTAAGTAAAAGATCACGTATTAGCTAATCCCAAACTACTCTCCAGCCCTCTAGCTACATAAACCCGTTCAAGCCTCAGTCGTGTATCTGAACATACATATGCAGGTACTTCAGTCTGGAGTAACTTAACATTTCTTATATTTCTTTGCATGCAGGCTGCTGCAAATACAAAAAGGTTTCTTTCACTTCCTAAAAACACTAAACTTCCAGAGAAACTACGAGTGAGAAATAAAACATCCTCCAGAGGTAATGAAAAATTTTCTGCGGTCCCTTACTGTGCTGCAGTCATTTTGCCTTCTTAGAAGGAAAGTTTTTTCAAGGGATTACATAGAGAAATCAGCATATTAATTTTCAAATAAATATTAAATGTTTTATGTGCACATGCTTTCATTCTGGAGTTAATACCTTTGTAGCATATTTCTAGGTGTTGAATATTTAGCAGTGGCCTTAGAGCAGTAAAAGTGATGGGTTCTAAAGCAGGTATTGAGCGTAGAGAAATACCCCAGGAAGCAGAGTCTTGTGGGGCTTTCTCGGTTCAAATGCCGTAGTGGCGTAGTCCTCCCAGCACATCTCCTCACGTGAGCAAGCAGCAGCCTGAAACACTTCTGCACCAGAAACACTGCCACGGCTCATTCTCCTTGTCTTTATTCCATAATGTCGAGATCTCCCTCTTGGATTATGAGCCTATTTGGTTTCTTTTCTCACTGGGGTCAGGGTAGAGGTCACTGCTCGGAGAACCAAAACAGAGAGGAGAATGAGGACATGAGGTCTGGTTTATAGTTCTCATGAAGAACGTCTCAGAATGCTGTGGTTTACAACCAAAATGTCATCTTTTTTTCTGCCTAAACTCACAAATGTTTTATATTGGAGTTCTTGAATTCTAACAAAAAGATAAAAAATCTGGAGGAAGACAACTATTTGATGTGAAAAATTTGCCCAATTCTATATATTACTTTTGATTATTACTGTTTGCATTACCATGCTTATACCATGCTCAGGAGCACTCCGTTTCATGACAAACAACCATCAAGATCACTTGCTGAGAAGATTAAATCTCTGCACAATCACTAAAATGTCTTGATCCCCACCCCAATTAGTTTCCCACTCTTGCAAATTAATTTAGCAATAGACCATGTTTTTGTCTGTTAATAGTTACATCTTTGCTCTCCTGAATGTAGGATGCTTTTTATTCTGTAGTTATGTCGGCAGAGGTCACCTAGTGTCACCTAGAATTAAAGAGGAAATGTGCCTCCAGATTATTCAGTTGTCAAAAAATATATTATTTGACATATTTAGGGAGGGAAGCCTGTAAACACAGTCTGATGAAGACCTTCCTTGATATATGATTATCTGGGTGAATGGACAATTATGTGGTGATATATTTTGTTGACCCCTTCCTCACGTTTTTAAAAGAAATAACATGTAGGCTACTAATGGAAGTTGTTCTTACAACAGTTGCACAATACACAATTCTTTGGTTTGATATATTTAAAACATCATATCTGATTTAAGTCTAAGAACAAATCTGAGGCATTCATAAATGATTCTTAAAATGATTATCAAATGACTGAAGTGTGCAAGTTTTGATAAAGATGTTAGTCAATTTAAAAGAAGTCTGATGGGGAAAATATATGCACATGTACACATCCAGAATGTTTCCAGCTTGGTTTATCTGATAGCAATCATTTAAGAATATTCCCTGAATAATTACGCCAGCTTTCCCTTGACCATTTTCTGCCCTGCTGTGATGGTGTGAAGAAGTCCCCAGCACTTGCAACCCATGAGATTTGTCATGTAGATTTTCTTTGATATCTTACACTCAGGCGTATTAAGGATGGGATGTTTCCTCCCATCTGTACACTGATCTTGGGAGATCCTTTGCTTGGTGGACTACTGACGCTCCTTTTCCAAAGTCCACTTTTTAGAGCCCCTGTACATGTCTTGCTCTGGAAATGCCTCTCAGATTAGATTTCATGGGATGTCAGGGTGAGAAATCTCATTTCTGTGTCCTGCTTGGATGTAAGCAGGGACTAGACCCCAAATAGCTCAGAGACAGGTTTTTCCATGTCTGGAGCCAGAACTGGGGAAATGTCAACTCAAACAGGGGGGCACTCGGCCATTAAGGAGCAGCTGAGTGAGGGCTTTCTAAAAATCACAGTTTTGAGGGGAGGGATGTCTGTAAGTCAAATCTATCTTCTGTCCTGTCAGAGTTAAGTGTTACTGGGTCTAATCCAAAAGCACCGAATTTAGGAAACACAGGGAAACTTTCTTCTTTGGCTGCTAGTGCTCAGTGTGCTGTTATTTGAATATTCCTGAAACGGTAGTATTCTGCACCTAAAATTTTAATTTTGTTTTCAATTAACAGTGGGTGACAGCAGTGACTCTGAGATGGATGCAGCTACCACAGTGCTCAATCTAAGACCCAGAGCAGGGAAAATCTTGAGAGAGCAGAGACTGAGACAGCAGAGGCCACTGCCTGAGTTTAGGGTGGAGTGGAAGAACGAAGTTGACGGGAGCCAGGACGGCCGAGGAGAGCAGCAGGAGCTGAGCACCTTGCCTCAGCCATCCGTCGGGTTCAGGCAGCCACTGCTGACGAGACCAAGATTTGGCACTTTGAGCAGGGAAGATTTGACTGCAGACCATGGGTCGGCAAGACCTATGCCGCCACCACGGTTAGTTAGGCAGGCATCACAAGGGGAAAGGCAGAGAAATAAGCCTGAGAACCAGCCGTATTGAACATAGCAAAAAGAGAACTATTGGTAATAAACCATGGACGTATCGAATTAGGATTCTGAACTATCTGATCAGACTATGGGATCCATTAAAAGAAACCCCAAGCTTCAATGTGGATCTAACCACTTCCATTTGGGTAAAGTCAATGCCATTAACTAAGTGAAAGGAATACTGGAGCAATTGCAAAGCTGAAGACATAAAAAAAAAAAAATCTCTTTTATAAATAACTTATGGCAATGCTTTGATTACATTATTTCCACTATTAAGATAGGATGGAAATGTGCCTTATCACATCATCTCTTGTGGAACCAAGTCATGCAGGTTCAACACCCAGTTATCCATTGAAAATCATTGTTGAAAGTCCGGTGATGAATGGGTTCTTAAAAAAAAATTCTGTATCATTTCAGATTTTATTTATAATCAAATAATACTTGTTTTAACTAGAGCTTTAATATGAGTAACACTGAAAATTGCACAATGCACCTATCATACAGACTTTGTAAGAAGAATAAATGTATTCCTGAAGCCCAGTTTGTTCGAAGAGCTGTGATGCAGAAAGAGAAGAGAAGGAACAAGCTGTAGGAGCAGAACTGCAAATACAGTTTATAGAGAGGAGTTACACAGAGACATGACCTGAATAGCTTGAATTTTTACTTTCTGAATTTTTGGCAATATGTAACCTTTGAAAGGTACTGAGGGTTGCCAAGGGAAATCTGAATGACCTTGACTTTCACTAATGTCAACAAGAGCTGAGAGCACCTAGCAGGACACCAAAAGCCCTAAAAAGAGAAAACTTCAAGCAGATAAATAACGTTCTTATTCACAGTTGCTTTTTGCACCTTAGTCTCTCGGTTGCAGTGCAAACACAGCAGTAGAATAGTTGCAGAGCGCTGCACATAGACAAAGCGAGCAGTCTCCTGTTTGAGTCGGGGACCACTGAGACTCAACAAAGCTTGTTCACTCATGCTTGTGACCCTGGTCAACTTCTTTTACTTTTTGTTTCCTCATCTGTAAAAGGGGAAAGATAATCTTTTCTTTGTCTGAGCTATGCACTCCAAGGAACAAAAATGTTCTGTCTAATTTGTTTGTACAGAAAAGTAGCACAGCGGGGCCCTGGAATCAGTTGAAGTCACTGTGCACCTTAATAACACCCGTAAGAAACATGGACTTCTTCATCCCAGTGTAAATGGCTGCCATTTGAGTGCACATGGGAAGGGAGGGTGCATTAAAATAAATGATACTTAACTGTAGCTCTCAGGAATTTGCACTTTCTGTCCCACTTAATCTGTCTTAAGTTTTGAGCTTGCTTTAGCACAGAGACACATTTCAGCACAATGCAGAAATAATTTTCATTCTACTTGTTACAAGATTGATAACTTTCATTGAAGAATTTACACTGTGAAATCATAACTTTTCTTTTTCAGTAGCACATTTCTAAATCTGAGGGCAATAAGATTTTTTTTTTATTTAAGCTTGTTTTGAAAGAACTATTAAAAATCAGAATTTCCTTTTAAAATCACAGGGTAGATTTCTTTCAAAGGTTTGCGGGCAGGGTTGATAAATCAGTTTTGTAAACGGGGATTTAAGACTTTCCTTCTTCTAACAGCTTTTCCAAAATATTTATTGCACGTATATATTTGAAATGTCAAACCTTCCTAAACTCTTTTGTTGGCATAGATCTTTTAGTCTTTTTCCTCTGTTCCAGCTATGGAAGTTTCTGCTGTGTGCCAAATGCAAAGTCTGAACTGCAGAGGGATGGCTATGTGAACCCTAGAATTCTCAGTCAAATGTTCATGGCTATTTTCAACAAATTATTTCTGCGGAAGGGAATACTTAGCTATGCTTTAATGATCATCTCCTGTTTGGAAATAAAACCAGGTTCAAACAAAGCCAGCAAGCTTTAAAAACAAATTTGAATTTGTCTTTCAACAGGAGAATATGTTACATCAGTAAAATTGTCAGCAAGTAGTCTGTCACTGCATTATCAGGTTCATATTTGAATAAGAAAGAAGCCTTGAGTCTGGATTTCAGTTTTGAAACCACATCCTCCTTGCAGATCAGACTGTTTAGATTAGGTGTTTTATATCAGGCCCATCTGAAATCTGACCAAATAAAGAAATAAATGTGAAATGTTGTACATCAACATTTAGTTTACTCCTTGTGGAGATTTCTCTTCCACGTGCTGGTAATGACCCAGCAATTGGCTTGTATCTGGGGAAAGCTGCCTTTTTTTTTTCAAATGGTTGTCATTTTTTTTGGCACAATTTTAAATAAGGAATGCCGGTTTCAGGAACCTCACTGCTCTGATGGTTGTCGATTAGCACAGTGCATGCTCAGAACATTGGTACTCAAACTGGGTGCCCCATAGTACAAGCACATCAAATTGGAGGTCGTTTTTATGAAATATGGTCTTAAGCTCTTGGTGCTTCAGAACATGCTAGCATGTTGTTACCTTTCTAAAGCACTTTGAGATCCACGGAAGATAAGAATCAAGGCAGATCTCCAGCGTGGTTACACTGTGAAGCAGAACCACAAATCTCCTGGGACTCTCTCTCTTCTTGCAAGTGCTCTCTCCCTTCCCCACTCCTCCTCCTCCCACCCTTTTCAGGCTCTTTTCCACTACTGCTGGGTCAGAACCTCATCACCTCTGGGAAGTGTCCTGGTTGTTCTCCTTTTCAGCAGCAGTGACAGCAGCAGGTGACACAGGCTGTGTCCCAGGTAGCCCTTCTCATTCAACTCATGCTCTGGTTTGGGTCAGAGGTTTGCCTTTCCCTATCTTTTTTTTTTTTTCCCTGCAAGGAAAAAGAAGTTCAATAGCACTTTTTGATCTTTCTAAAAGGCCCATCTAACTTTAGCTTGCAGAGGAGACTTTTCCTTAATGTTTTATCAAAGAGTTTGTCTGCTGGAGAATGAAATGCTCAGTAAATCTGTCCTCGAGCACCATCTGATGGGGAAAGTCATGTATTGACTGGGGACATGTTTTTCACTTTTCCAGGAAACCACGTCTTCAGCAGTGACTGGGAAACTCGCCAAATCCACATACAAATTTTTTGTTTCCAGATGGGCTCCCCAGTACTCTCTGTAGTATTGCTATTTTACTGCCCTGGTGAGGAAGCACAATGCCCAGTTGTCCAGTTTTAGGGACAGTAGGAAAATATATGTGTTACACTTGGAATTAGGGTTTTCTGAGAATTTCATTCCCCCTTCAGCTGCTGAGAGGCCTATAAATCAAAAGTAAATAGGACAAGAAAGTCAGTATAGCAAGGGCTAGAGAGTAGATAGACAACCAGTTATCTGTTTTAAGCAGATACTTTAAAGAGAAAAGCGAGAATAATTTGCCATAAGAGAAAAAAAATGTAAGGGCTGTCCTACCTGGTACTAAAGTATAATGCAAGCTCCACTGAAACCACGGGTGTTTAACAGAAGAAAGCCATGCTGCATAACAATTTAGAAACTTGAGAATATCCTTCTCCGCTGAAGCCACATAGAAATCACATGGAGAAACAAAGTTAAAAATTTGGCCAAAGTAACATGCATGCTGTTATGAAGAGTGTCTTAGGGTCTCCGGGAGCAAACACACTGCGCACTGCACAACCTTTTTCAAGAGGTCCACCAGTTCTATACACCAGCAACATTTTAAGGCTGACACTGCAAGAAATGTTTCAGCTGGTCACCATTTCCAAAATTAGTCTAAGTTCTGCCAACATCCCCCAGCTCCTGAAGAAAAGATGAAGGATTTTGAAACTGGCTGGAGGAATGGGTTTTGTACTGTAAGAGCTCTGATCCTATAAAAATATGCTTGTGAATATGCTTGAAACATGGCTTCTGCAATACACAGCCCCAGCCAGGCCAACAATAGATTGGAGGCTCAGCCCAGGAAACAAAATGCGAGCAGGAGCAAGAGGAACTGCTTCAGGACACAGTAGAGAGAGAAGTCGTGGACTACCTAACTCACCTGATTCAGGTGCTATTTAAATCCGGGAGAGAGAGGAGGACTAAGTCTTCTTTTGTCTCTCATTTTAGCAGATCATGATGTAACTTGTACTTTCTAGATAAACCTGCAGCTGTGCTTGACACCGTCAGTTGTGTGAATGACCATGAGGAAGCTGTCTTACAACTTTCAAGTCAAAGGGTTTTCTCTCCCTCTTGGCCTATTTATTAGATGGCCAGCTAAATGGGGAGCTACTTAAAAAGAAAAAAAATGCATGGCAGCTTAATTCTCTGAACGTTTGAAGGAACCTTAGCATTTGGGAGTTAGTTGAAGTTGGGGCTGAAAATTGTCCCTCTTGGATATTGTGCTGAGCCACTTGAGAATCTTCTCCATCAGAAGAATAATTCTTGCAGGTGGTAGACAGATCTTCTACTAGGACAACATGATGGGACATTGGGTTAGCATCATTCCTCTCCCAAGTAGGCAAACACTGATGCAGTTCCCGTACAGCACTGATGTGCTTTGGAAGCCTTTTTATCCTGTGAGATTTGATGGAATATGAGGGACTAAGATTACAGGAGGGGAAGTAATAGTTACACTGGGTGCTCTGGTGAGTCTAACTGCTTCATGATCTGAAATGTGCTCAGGTTTACATTTATGATTTGTGAGTTACAACAGCACCCTAATTGCCACAGGTTTTGTTTCAAGAATAATTTTTTTGCCACAAAAAGGAAAAGGCATTTTAAATACCCCAGTTTACTTCATTTATTTTTCATATCTAAGACCTCCTATTTATTACAAATTTGACAGAATGGAAGAGCAGTTCCTATCATGTAGCACATCTCAAAAATAGTCCTTTGATGAGAATATAGGATTAAAAATAACTAGAAATTTGTCTTCATTTCTCCTTGTAAGTTAACACAGAAGTTTTTCAAAATTTCCCTTTAAAACAAGCTGTACAAACTTCCATTTTTTTTGAGAAAGAAGTCTGAGCTCCACCCACAATCATTTGATTCTGAGTTCAAGCTACAATATACTCCCTTACAAGATTCATAATCAGCTCTTTGTGAATGAGTCTTCAAAATTATAGCAATAACAGCACAGTTGGGTCTTGAGTTTTCAAATCCCAAAGCATCAGGCTACAAAACATCGCTTACCCAGGGGTATTCCACAGCACCCATAACCAAATGGGGGCTGGCAGCATCTGAACATACCCACAGAGGTTCCCATCAGCTAGCATGTGATGGCATTACGTAGTGCTTGAAGTAACGAGCAAGCCAGTTAGTAAGCAACACTTGCCCTGTTTTGTTGCTGCGTTATCTGCTCAATAATCAACTTGTTCTCAGAAACCGAGAATGGTACTGACCTCTGTGATGGTGCTGTGGTGAGTAAATTCAGAGAAAAGAAAACAGGACAAGAAACTGAAATCTGCAGAACTGGTATGTTTATAAAGGATCTTTTCAAATGTATGCAGCATACACCAACATGGAATAAATCTTACATTTGCTTCATCATTTAAAAGCAACAAAATCAGTACATATCATATGCTATCAGCTGTTCCACAGAAGTAAATTAGTATATTTTATACACTGCCTCTTCAACATCAGCTGATCATAAAGGTCAGAAAAGTAGTCACTGTTAAAAAAGTGAAAATTTCAAAAGGTAAAAAGCAAAAAAAACCCAAAAACCCAAACCTGCCTACAAGCCCAAGAAAACCAACCTAAAAATGAAGTAACAGCAAGCAAGAGAAAAATCTTCATTTGCAGTGATTTGCAGGTAGAAACCTTTTTTTCTTTAGTCCATATTCAGTCCATAAAACAGTTCATATGTTTTGTTACAGTCTTCAGATACCACAATTGGATTCAAGAAACGGCTGAGTAATTCAGTAAAGCCCACTAGACTGAAGCCAAAACCAGCTGCAACTACTCCTCCCTCAACTTAAAAGGGGGAGTCACATCTCCTCATCTCTAGGGATGTCATTTACTCATCACTCTCTGAACTTGCNAAGCCACTTCTTGGTTGAATCCTTGGCTCCTGTGCCTTTTATGTGAAAAGGAGTCAGATCCAAATGATCATTTCAAGGAACAGCTTGAAGAAAAAAAATAAGACATCTGCACTTCCTATTGACTTGAACACCTCTATTTTGTGCTATAGTTTCAGCAGACGAAGAG
>VYZW01020144.1:75198-90349 GCA_013401315.1 Balaeniceps rex
GAAAAACAATAATGCACATATCATTCCATTCTGCATTGCAAGTGCACGCCAAGATTTCCAGCAGTGATCTGATATATCGTGTACCTGTTATGACTAACCTTACAATACCCTCTTTCAAGAAATTGCTGCACTCCTCATAAAATTCAGCCACTCAAGATGGCATAAGGTTGTGACACTTTTTGAGTATTCATTTCAAATGATTTTCAGAAAAAAGTCAGAAGAATGTTTGATTTGTAGAGATTTTTCCATTACTAGGGTTCAGTTTGTGCTGCTCGATGCTGCTGCTATGTAGCCATCCACATACCATGATTTCTCTAGTAGTAATTCTCAAGCTGAGACTTCAGGGAATTTAAACTGCAAAATACCAAGCATTTACTCACCTACAGGGACTCTCGAAATAGCAAACAGGAACACAGTGGTGGATGTTCCAAGAAGGAAGTAACCCAGTGCACTGAGAAGAATACAAGCAAGCAGGGAATACCGTCTTCCTACTATATCACTCCAGCAGCCCTTTCAATAAAGCACGAAATTAAGATTAGCTTTTCATAACATTTAACTATGTACAGTGAATAATCAGTACTTCTAAATTAAATTGAGAAAATTGATCAAAGGACTGTCAATGAAACCTTAATAAGCTTATTACACAACATTCCTAAGTGCTCAAAATCTGGAAGTAGTAAGCAGAGTTCTGCCCTGCTGGCAGTGCACTTGCTGAAACCATCATTCTATTTAATGTCATGCATACAGCTTTTTTAAAAATAATTTCTCTCTTTCAAAAATACAATCCTGCAATAAACATCATGAAATAGTAGTAGTAGGGGCCCTCTGAAAATGTTATCACAACCGACCACAAATATTTCTTTGCAACAATGGTCGCTATGTACTAGACACTTGTTGAGCATGCTAAAAGGAATGAACTTAGCTATGAGGAGTTTGTCATCTGAGTGCAGACAAGTAGGAAGTATTTATGAGAAGGGCAAACAGTAAATTTGCATGTAGCATGCTTATAAATCAACTTGATTCCAAATAGGAATTTTTTAAGAAAGTAGGCAATAATCTTGCAGTTCAAAGAAAATGCCACAAGATTATAGAAGCAAATTATCCTAGGTGGCCTGCAAAACAAACCCTGAAACAGTTTTTTTCATGAGATGCTCAAAATCTGCTCTCTTGAAAGCTAGGAGGTACCAGGGCAATATTAAAGGTTCTCCTGGCTAAATATAGGGATCTAAGGTATTGATAGGTAAAGCATACATTCAAGAGGTTCAGCCTTGACACTTAGTCTTTGCACTCTTGCTTAGATTAGGATGAAAAAAAATCAAAAGCTAATAGAAAACAAAACCAAACAAAGCTCAAAGGCATAATGCATGAATTTAGGCCATATGGCAAATTACAGGGCTCTACTCATTAAGCAGGGAAAGCAAACTCTAGATAACAGGCTTACAAAGAGCTGACTTGTGAGACTGCTTTTTGGAGAGGCTACTGCATTGAAGAAAACTGCTTTACTAGCACCAACACTGAAGAGAACCCTGTGTGACTGAGACATGCTCAGTAATGTATCACTGAGCCCTAATCTGGATTTTAGTTTTTGTCTAAAGACTGTATTCTGTTTAGTTCTGAAAAAGTTGGTAATTCCCTATAAAAAAAAAAGTTGGTAATTCCACACAAACTAAAAACTGGATCCACCAACCAAAAATGCTTATATGAACACTGTAAACATTTTAAAAATTTCAAGAAACACTGTTATTAACCTCATCCTTTTTTCCCCTAAAATCCACAGAAATACCAACATACTTAGGAATGCAGTGTTAGAACTCACCACAAATGTGCTGGAAAAGAGTTGCATTATACCATAGAGAGATCCTAAAACAAACAAGTAAAATACCAATGTTAAAAATTAAACTGTTGGGTTTTTTTTTAATTGAAAACTGCACAAAATTTTTCAGTGAGGAAACATGAGAGAAACTTTGGGAATAATTTACTAGAAGAATAGGAAGAGGGAGCAGGTCAAACGAAGGGTGGAGTTTAGCACATAACCAAGGAAATAGTTTCTGCTGAAAACTTGTACAACTGTGTAATGAAGAAGGATGTTGGTTTATATGGTGTATTAAACAAAACAGATCTTGGCATTTATAATCACTTTCTCAGAATCAGGAGAGAATTTCATTACTGGGAGGCATGAATTACTTTCAACTTGGCACTTCAACATGTTACAAGGCACCACAGAAGCCCTGAAGAAACCACAGACCCTACTCTTTCATTTTGGAGGCTAAACAGCAGTTAGTAACAGAAGAGAAGAAGCAAAGAGAAACAGAGAGAAGCAGAGAGAAACATCTGCCACCTCTTTCATTTATAAGAATACACCTCAAACCCCAGTTTCTTTTAAAGTTAAAAATCAAAGCAGACTGTTGAAATGAAAACATATTTTTGACGAATTGCTGCTTAAAATAACACTCTGACACCTCAGAGCAGAGCCAGAATCATTTAATGAAAAGTACTAAATCTCATCCAAAATAAAAAAGCAAGGTAATAAAAATCTGAATAACAGAGACCATGTCAACCACACGTAGCTATAAAGAATATCATACTTGTATCATTACTAACCATAAACAGTACCATAAGACATAAATAAGAACTTTAGAACAACAGAACTTCATCTTACCACTTCATTTTTAAGATAAAATTCCAAACGTTCAGAATTTACTTGTAAACACTCCTTAAAGATGATAAATATTTTGCCAAAAGACATCAGCAAGGAATTTAATCAAACTGGGAGCAATCACTGGCATTGGAAAGCTCAGGAGAACCAGCTGCAGAAGTACTGTTTGCAAAGCCTGTAAATAACAATAAAACTAAAAGCAACACCTCTGGCTCCCAAAGTTGCTGAGCTGTGAATTCTTGGATGCTGGAAAAGCATCTGTACGAGTATTACTGCAAGACTTTCTTGTTCTTTCCAAGAATGCTCTTTCCCAAACATCTGCTTTTGGCTACTGTATGCAAGTTTGGACAGGTCTTTGGGTCTAAAACAGTATGGCTGCCCTTACAGTTTTACTTGGAAATTGGCCTTACTTTTTATTATGCTACTAGCAAGGAAGAATTGTGTTACAATGTCTGATTTGCAGTAAGGCATAATCCAGTTCACATTATCTTATTCTTTGGTAAATCAGTCAAGTGCTGCAACTCACCTATTATTCCAGCAACTGTATGACTTGCTCCTAGAGATTTGATACGAAGGTTCATTAAAGGAACGACCATGCTCACACCAAATAAATCCTGAAAAGGTGTCAGGAAAAGTTTTAATAACTGATCACTTTCACAAAGATGATGGCAACCTGGCTTAATAACAGTCAATATTTAAAAGAAAATAAATTATTTACATATCAATACAAGATTAAAAGAAAATTTTTCATGGCCAATGTGGTATGTTGTAACCTCTACAATGTATCCAGTATGTACAAAATTACAAAAACATGTAAACTGAAAGATAAAGGATTGCCTCACACAGGAGTTAAAACTATGAAAACAGCAATCCTCTTCCCCCCTCCAGATACAATCATTCAGAAGATACATATTTAAACATTAAATATTCCTTTAATATCTATTAAACTTTATCTGTTTAACAAGAAAAGTACTTGGTACCAGTATTTTAAATTCAAAGTGGTCTGTAATTTCAATCACCTAAAAATACTTTTTACTTGTGCAAAGAGAGTATTTGGAAAATCTACAGTATTGTAACTCTCAACCACAACAGGGAAGAAGCTATGGTAGATCTAATCCTACCTACAGATTGCCTTTGTGTATAACTTAAGAAATGTAGTGAAAGGACAGAAATGTTAAAAAAAAGAAAAAAAGCAAAGCATGAGTGAAAAACGTTTTGTAAGAGGAGGGCAAAGGACACTGCCCAGCCTGAACAGCACAAGGATCTCCTACTCATTCCTTTTGATTTTTTTATCTTTTGTTAAGCTAACCACATTGACCCAGTAGTTCTTTCACTACTACTATCTGGCACAGCATACAGTGTCCTGTATCAGAGCAGAACCTTACAGAAGATCTATTGGAGCAAGATCATGTTTTATCAGCAACTGCTTGAGCTGAACTAGACTAGCCCTTCACAGTATGCCCAAGGCCTGAATAACTGTAACAATGTGTATCACCAAGTAAATTCTCGCAGTCTGCCATGAAGTATCTTTTGAAGGTTGAAATTGAGACTCACAAGGTTAGAATCATTATTAAATACATTAGCATGAGCAAACAGGGCACATGACTTACGAACACCTTCAATAACACAGTCTTAGGCATCATCTGCAAACCTGAGGAGAGGTTCAATGACCTCATCCGGGTCATCGATAGAGACATTAAAAAGGACAAGTCTCAGAATATACCCTGGCAGTACTGGACTCATCATAGGCATGCAGGTAGAGCAAGACCCATTAACGACTATCCTTTGATGGGTAGTTATTTCTCATTTCACCTATAATTTCCTATGTCAAATGATAACTATGCTGCATTTGCTTGGTTACGGGAAGCTTGCATCACAGGCAACAACTTTTTATTATGATATTTCACCACGCTCTACACCCTCTAAAAGGAAACCCACTTCTTGATTTCAGTGTGTACTCCAGCTCAGTGTCAGCAAGGTATTACAGGGTTGGAGAACCACAGTGTTTAAAAGTGAGCTAAGAAGCAAAGCTTGTTCTAACACACCTTTTCCTGGAATATTCAATCCAGGACCCAAATCAACTAGATTGTTTCCACCGCCCAGCCTAAAGGTAGGTAAGAGAATATATCTACATTTCGCACTGCAAATTTGTACTCATTTTGTATTCATTTTCCAAGTAATCCCTTTTAATTTTAAATTAATTAAATTGCATTTTCCCAAGGCTCATGAATCACTACAGAGTACAAACCTTCTTTAAAGTCTATACACTATGTTCTTTCAGTAAGGCTTTTTTTTTTTTAGAAAAAGCAAAAAGCATAGTTCTTTTGTGGGGTTTTTGGTTGGGTTTTTTTGTTTTGTTTTGTTTTAGTTTACACCAACCACTGGTATTTCAAGGAAACAAGGATGAGCTCTCTGATAAGCATAAGGCAACACTTAGCTTTAAGGGCGCTGTGCTATCCCATTGCATTCACAGGATAAAAAAATCATACCTTTGTATCAGCCTGCACGACTGTTTGCACGGATAAAACAATACAGCCGCTACAAACCGCTATCACTACAAACATTCAAACGCCAAAAAAAGGCACTTAAAGTGATGTACGTCAAAACCCAGCAGCCTTATTTAGCGTGCAAGGAGGGAGCCCGCTACCAGCCGGGACCCGGGGCCGGTGGGCGCCCCCGGGATGCAGCCAGGCAGCGGCAGGGGACACGGGGGAGGAGGTGCGTGGGCGGGGGTGCCTGCCCGACGCCGGGCTTTGCAGCATCTCCTGACAACCCTGAGGGGACCTCATGGCTGCGGAGCCGGCTGCGGGGCCGTCGCCCCTCTCCCGCCTGCAGCACGGTCCCTGCCAACGGCTGCCGTGGGGCCGGGCCGCGGGTCGTGTGAAGCGGCGAGGGGAGGACTTCCCTCGGCAGGCACGGCCGCCCGTCGCAGGCCACGCCGGAAGGGCACCCCCGCCGCCGCACCCCGCCTCCCCGCTTACCAGGAAGCCCACCGCGTAAAGGCACCGCACGAAGCGGCCGGACGCCGCCCCCGCCGACGGGCTCCCCGCGGCTCCCCGGCCTCCATCCTCCTCCTCCTCCTCCTCTTCCATCCGGCCAGCGGCGGCCGCCGGCCCGCGCCACGTAGCGGCCGGCGGAGCGGCGGCGGCAGCGGCGGTGGCGCTGGGCATGCGCAGTGCCGGCGGCCCGGGGGGAAGGTGGAGGCGGCGGGGCAGGGAGCGGAGGCAAGGCCTGGTGTTTTGTTTGCCCTAACGAGCGTATTCTTCGTGATTCCTCTTTTTCAGGCGAAGAGGAGCCATAAGGATCCCTGCAGGTTTCGGAGGCCGTTGGGATCCCTGCCTCCCCCCCACGCACACACACGTAGGACTTTGCCCTTCCCACCTCTTCTTGCGTGTTTGCAAGTGGAGCATGTTGCAACCTGTCACCTTTGGGCCTGAGGCTCTTAGGAAAGCAGGAAGAGCTAGATAGGGTGGAGGGGCTTTGGGGGCAGAAATAGGCCCTAGGGGCATTGTAACGGGTCCCCTGCACCATTATCTCGGTTGCTGTAAAAGGATGACTTTTGAACCTGTTCACCTTCGAGCCCACCTCCTTCATGGGGAAACGTGTCTGCATCCCACCACTGCTGCTGTTGCTTGGCCCTCTCACAGCGCTCGGCCCAGTGCCTTCATCAAGTGTTTCTGATGGCGAAGTGTTTTCCTGCCTTGTTACGTGGCTGGGGGCTGTGGTACTGAGCCAGGGAAGAAGGGCATCCCTCTTTCTGCTTAGCACGTACGCTGCTGTGCTGCGTTTCCGATAAAGTCAGGGATAGCTGGAATTGTGGACGGCTGTTATGTTATAACGTATGTGCATCCGAAGAAGTGAAATGGCATTCTTATATCTCTGAGATGCACAGGTGGAAGTGATTGTCACTTGAAAAATACGTTTATGTTGGAAGTAGAGGAGATTTTTTTATATAGCTGCCAGGCCAGAGATCAATGAAAGGGCTGCAGTTTTAAATACTTTTTAAAAAAACCCAAAAATGCGCAAGGGAACAGGAGATGCTTTAGCTTGTTTTTAATTATCAGTGAGAAGAAGCTTTTGAAAAATGATGATGACTTTTAAATTTTAAGTCAGCACCAGTTGATAAAGTTTGAGGATGATCAATCAATAACTGACAATAGGATAACTTCAGTTCTATCTTCGTGTTTTCAGAAGAAATAAATATCACAGGATCAAGGGTCTTCAACAGATTTAGGTCACAAAAAAGGAGAAGGGAATGTGCTTTTCCTTATGGTTATGAAGAATTAAGCTCAACAACCCCCCCCCCCCCCAAAAAGAAAGAAAGTGTAAAGCAAGGCATATTCCTAGATACACAGCTTATTTATAAGATACCAAGGCAAAGCATAGCCTAGCATATGCATATGGACAAAGATGTTATCAGAGTCTCCAGAATAACTCAGTTGTTTAATATCCCAGTGGCTGTGATATTTTATAGTTGGCTTAACCAATACACCCTATTAATTTAGCTCTCTCAGGCCACTTTGAATAACAAATCCTCTCAGTGAGATTTTTAAAATTCTGGATATAGCATTAATGGAGATCACAGCTCCGTACAATTCCTCTGAAATGGACAAAATGGTTACGAGATATTGAAATATTAGAACATCATGGGAATTGACACTACATTGTCTGCTCAATATTGCACTAATTTTACCCTTAGTCATTTTAACTCTGATAGAAGAAATGGAAAAGGCCTGAAGATTTATCAGAGGAAACTATTAAAGAGGTGGATGATTAAAAGATGTTGCAAGGGTTTAGGGGCTGTTCCTGGGGTATAAGGCAGATTGACTTTTGTGCAAACACTGAGCCCAACTGAAATATTTGAGGTTCTATGGAAAAGTCAGTGTATGTAAGGTTCTGTGTGTCAGAAACCAGAGTTAGCAATTCTGCGTTCTCAGATTCTGAAGATCAAAATGATCTAATATAATGGGGACAAAATATTGTAAGCAGGAATATTCCCTGGCAATGAAAACTCTTTCTTAGTTTTGTCTATTATTTCAAGCTATCTCGGTGCAGAATGGCTTGTAAAGCGGGGAATAACCAAACTTTTTGATGCTCCAGTAACGT
The DNA here is from genome assembly GCA_013401315.1 of Balaeniceps rex. NCBI lineage: Eukaryota > Metazoa > Chordata > Aves > Pelecaniformes > Balaenicipitidae > Balaeniceps > Balaeniceps rex. The sequence continues at coordinate 82,961 of VYZW01020144.1, forward strand.
TGTTAGTGCAAACTGTTCACAGAGCAAAAAATAAATATTTAGAAAACATATAGGTGTCTCTTCCTTTAACAGATCTATTACTGCTTTTGTACTGGCAAACTTGATTAGATTATTAAAGAATTGTGCATATTACATGTTTATTTTTGCATAATATATAAGAAAAAGGCATTAATATACAGTAACATGGCAAACATCTCTGTGCCTTTGAACTGAAGGCAGATGGTTCCTGCTACCTTGGAGGTTCCCACTCGTGTTCTGTCATTGCAATTACAAAATTTAAGGTAAAGGCTCCCAAATAAAGAAATCTTAAGATGAAGGTTCCCAAATAAAGTGATGGTATGACTGATAAGGGAATTGACTAACAATTAAAGGAATGAAATATAATGAAGACCATTTATCACAGTCTTAAGGAAAATGGAACCAGTCTAGTATCTTTGGGGGCAGAATTACATAGTTGATTGATTAAAATGATACTGTTGATACAGTACACTTACATTAAGGTATTTGACTTGTTGCTACTTTAAGGTGTTTGACTTGTTACTGGATGATTCGTAAGGACGGTAGAGCAATGCATAGTCAGAAATGGCAAACAGTATGTGGATTCAGCATTGTTTGATATGTCTCCAGGCTGTACTTGTGAATGGATAATCTTTCCTGAAGAAGGGGTACGTCTAGAGGGCCCTCTCATTTCTAAACCTTTTTCCATGACCTGGAAGAAGAGATAGAATCAAAATTATTGATTTTATGGATAATGCTAGGATGAGGAAAATTACGCAGACTACTGACACAACACCATCTGAGTACTCAGCTTTCATGATATATAAGTATTCTAAGTGTTAAAGGCACAGCTAGAAACAAAGCATGATGTACGCTTAGGGGGCGCACCTCTCTGTTGTGGCAGTCAGTGATTATGAGATTAACTTGGTAGTCATAGTAAGTAACCAGCAACGATAAGTTTTTATTGTTACTTTGTGGCCCAAAAAGCAAACTCCATCTTTTGATAAAAAATAAGAGGAACCTGAAGTAGAAAAGCAGGAAAACTGTATTACTTTTGTATCAGTTATTTGGTTTGAATACTAATGCAACATTGTGTCTAGTTCTGCTGTCCTAATTGAACATCAACGTTGACTGAATGGAGAAGGTTTAAAAAAAAAAAAAGAAGAGACTTTAGTGGCAGAAAGAATGTTTCTTACAGTGTTGGGCTGCTGGAGATTGGACTGTCCTGAGCCTTCCCTAGTGAGCTGTTCTTGCCTCAAATTATGAATGGGAGGAGAACTAGTCTGGGGGAGAACGTCTGAGGTTCAGTTTGCTAATGAGGAGAAGGGCTGAGGGATCTGCAACCCTTTGCTCAAAACATCCACTGTGGCAAATGCTTGGTGTCACCTGCCAAGCAAGGGGTTGAGGCAGTCTGCAGCTGCCCTTCCTCAGCCAGCTCTGTGGCTGTGTGTGCTCCAAGCCATGACAAAGCGAAAGCACTGATGGAAGTCATCTGAAATCTAACAAAGTTTTGGAAAAAAGTTCCCTTCATTCCTTCAACAGGGGAGAAAATTTTAAACCTTATAAATTCTTAAATAAAGTTTGTAAAATACTTCGGTAAGACAGATCTAAGACAACTACAGCAATTTATTGCGGTTAAATGGAACGTATTCTTGGATTCCCGCATTGCAAATAGTTAAGGTCAGGACCCCCAAACGTACAATTTGTCATGAAATCTAATGAATCTAACAGTGACTTATTTCATTCTGGTTTACCGCTTCAGATCATTAGGGTAACATTCAACAGCCATTTCAACTTTTCATATACAAATTGAGCCCAGTAGAAAAAGTTACAATCCAGTGGTCCAGAACATTTTAAGAGGTACTGTAAATGAGCTTGAGCTTGGAAACTGCTGTTAATCTTAAAGACATTTAAAGTGTAATCTCTCTGAAAAGATCTGCAGGTTTAAGGAATGTGGAAAGAAACCTTTTAATTGACTCTACTCTCAAAGCTGCAAGTGCTGGTGGGCATGACAGAATGACTTAGAAAGTATTTCTAAAAATCTTGTTAAAGGAAGGAATTATTTCAGGCATTGGGCCTAGTTCTCCCCTTCTGGAGTTTTCCATGGCAGCATAACTACGACCGTGTAGCTTTCCATGTTTCTTTCAATTAATGTTTAACAGATAAAATAAATACTCCAGGAATGGTTTAGATACTATTAATCCTGCTCTGGAGCATAGGATGTCCTGGATGACTCCTGTTGACTCCAGTCCATTTCCTGTCATAGTACAGTACCCTTATTTCACACACACCCCGCCAGCCTATGGTTTTTGTTTTTTTTTTTTTTTTTTTTTTTTTTTTTTTTTTTAAACTTCAGGAGCTCTGTAAAAGCTGGGAGTGTACAGAAAGGACTGGAGGCTTGTTCTTCAGGCTTCCTGAATAAAATCCTAAAATATGTGCTAAAGCGTCTGTGCAGCAGATGGGAGGAGTTACTGCCTCAGAGTGAGATTCATCATAGCTTTCTGCTGTGAAAGGACACATGTAAAACAGCAACAGAAATGTTGAAGAAGGGTGCAACTCTTTATTTTCCGACTGTTTCTGGGGTGGAGGTGCATTAACTGCTTCCATGGGAAACTGCCTGAAACACCTCCTAAATTAGGCAACTCATTCATTTCTGTGTAAATTGCACACAGGGATGATTCATTCCTTTAAAGCACTGCAGGAAATATTAATGTATTGGCCTGGCTTTCTTAACATTTGTAAGAAAAGTTTAGAGCACTCATCAAGGACATGAGGAACTCAGATGCACCTTCTTGTACCTCTGATGGTTCTAGTTATCTTGCCCAACTAGCAGGGACATGGATTCATCACAACTTGAATCAGTATCGTGACTTGATTTAAAAATATTGTACCTTCCCTTATTTTTTACCATTTTTATCCAATGTAGATTTAATGTAAGATGTTGCAGAATGGGATACATGAAACAGTGACCACTCACAGTCATAGTAAAGTTTTTTCTTCCTTTCTGTGGTGCTTTGTAGAGTGTCAAAGTCCTGAACACAGAGAGGGTATGAGGCAGGGTCCAAATGGGATATACATCCTGCAGCTTTGTTCATCTGAGTGCCTGCAAGTCTATCCCGTGTTCCTGCAATGCATGTTGCACCAGATTGTGCTAATAGAAATGGGAGGGAGAGGCTGTAGTTTTCATTACCTCCCACACAGTAAATAAGCAGAGTGTATAATATAATCCCTGGATACATAAAAATATGTAGATACAATGGCTCATAAAGAAGATTGTTTTTGTTGGTTTAATACAGTTCCTGTTGAAGCTGTTGCTGGGATATGGGCTGCTTCTGTCCTTAGGTCAGAATGGTAGTTAGGTTGTTACCATCATCTGTCTCTTCATGAGCTTGGTATAGCTCATGTGAAATGAATGACTTGGTGATACCTGTGTTCAATGGCTTGATTTCATCCATGTGTAGAGGACTTGTACTCTGTACAATCTCTACTCAGGTTTTACATGAACCAACAATGTGCCCTTGCTGCAAAGAAGGTGAATGGTATCCTGGTCTGCATTAGGCAAAGCGTTGCCAGCAAGTTGAGGGTTGTGATCCTTCCTCTCTACTCAGCACTGGTGAGGCCACACTTGGAGGGCTGGGTCCAGTTCTGGGCTCCCCAGTACAAAAGAGACATGGACGTACTGAAGAGAGTCCAGTGAAGGGTCACTAAGATGATGAAGAGGCTAGAGCATCTCTCCTATGAGGAAAAGCTGAGAGAGCTGGGACTGTTCAGCCTGGAGAAGAGAAGGCTCATGGGGATCTTATCAATGTGCAGAAATAAATGAAAAGGGAGGGTACAAAGAAAACGGAGCCAGGTTCTTTTCAGCGGTGCCCAGTGACAAGACCAGAGGCAACGGGCACAACCTGAAACACGGGAGGTTCCCTCTGAACATCAGGAAACACTTTTTTACTGTGAGGGTGACTGAGCACTGGCACGGGTTGCCCAGGGAGGTTCTGGAGTCTCCAGCCTTGAAGATACTCATAAGCCACCTGGATGTGGTCCTGGGCAACCAGCTCTAGGTGACCGTGCTTGAGCAGGGGGGTTGGACAAGGAGACCTCCAGAGGTCCCTTGCAACCTCAATCATTCTGTGATTCTGTGATTTCTGGCCTGATTTACTGTAATATTAAGATTAAAGTGGTAAATACCTCAAACTAGTTATTCCAGGCCCCCTTTTAGTCAGTGGAGAAAAAAAAAGAAAAAAAGTGATTGCGCTTTTAGGGTGTGATTCATTGCACATTGAAGTAGTCATCCAAAAATAGGTCAGATGGACTGTGCCATAAAAGTGCCAATATGACTGTAAAGGAAACCTGAGGTGACCAGCTTAATTGGAGACAGCTACCCTGCAGCTGTCTAGTGTTAGGTAAGATGAACGCCAGCCAAAAATTTAATGGACAAGGTGTACTATACTCTGTGCGTCTGCCCAGCACGCTGCTGACAATTGATCGTGTAGGTGCAATGGATAACATCCCACCCAGCTGGGGAGGACGGACAGGATGAGGATCTGAATCAGCGGGTGAGATACTCCATCGCTGTTCAAAATGTTTTTCTTCAACAGTAAATGGGCAGTGAGGTCTCAGAAGGACTCAGCTCTGAGGCAGCTGCTGAAATTGTTTCTTGGTGTATAGTGAGACATGCAGCCAGTTCTAAAAGGCTGTTTTTAGATCATGGACATATCTGCCAGCACAGATAAGGAGCTGCCTGCCAATTCCAAACATACGCACACGACATTTACTCAATCACACACAAACATAAACAAGCAAACAAACAACCTCCCCCCTCCCATAAACTAATCAAGCTTTTTCTCCTTCAGATCGAAAAGGAAGAAAGAAACAGCCTGATATTGTTTTGGTTTGTTTTTTTCTTCTTTTCTCTTTCTAAATACAAGGAGGGGTTCAGATAGTATATTGAAGCTGGAGCTATTTAGATACATAAATCCAATATGCAGATTTAGGAGTTAGTTTAGCCCTATCTGTCTGAAAAATAAATGGAAATAAAATCGTAAAACTTTTGCCAGCTTTGTTAAATGAGATTGGAATCCATCCATTATGTGGGGGCCTTCAATCTTCACACTTTGAATCAACAAAATCAATGAATGTTGGGCTTAATTGGCCAAATTGATTGTATATTAAAACTGATTTAATTACTTCATTGTCATTATAGTAGAGATAAATCTGGCTAAGTCACTTTGATTTTAAAATGCCAGTCTTTCTGTAGAAATTTAGGAGTTTTGGAAGGGGTTGGGGAATGACCTTGTTTAAGAATCAGAATGATGATTGTTTTGGCTTGATAAGCCTGGCCCTGTTTTTCCTGCCTTGAAACTTTCTCTCTTCTATTGAGTAACCTTCAGAATTTAATTTAATTGAATAAAAAGTGCCCTGAGACTTTCTGTGAGTATTCAAGTAGTGGATAACATGGATTTTTAAGCCAACATAGCAAGTCTTAATATGGCTTCTGATTCATTCCTGACATAGCCATCATAATACTGGAGATGTTAGAGTATTTGGAAGATAGCACTGCCAGAGAATGTGCCATAAATATAAAACAGAATAATTAAATTAGATCCTCTCAGGATGAACATGCTAAACTGAGACCAGGGTGCATGTACAGTATATTAAAAATAAATACTTGTACTGCACAGGCGGTGATTCAGCTGTCATTTGAATTCAGTGAAACTTTTCATGCAAACTAATTTCAGTGAAGCTGCTCATGACAGTAAGTTACTTTCATGCAGAAATGTGTTCACGGAGTCACTGACTTATTTCTGACCTGAAGCCAGGTAGGTGCAGTAAGACTGAAACCAGTCATTTTGTTTCTTTTATTATTTGTGGTTCAGTGGCTGAGTCAGGTGGCTGGAGTTCTCTTTCTACTTCTGACGTAACGTTGAAAAAGTCATTTCACCATTGTGTGCCACACAGTTACAGGTATGAATAGCAGTGCATAACCATCTTTGAAAAGAGTTTTGAGATTTATAGACTAAAGCATGAGAGTGAAAAGTATTTTTTATTATTTTCACTGTCAGAATTCACCAAACTCAAACTCAAACTTTCATTCACCAAACTGTCCTCTTTTGCAGTACTCATACAAAGCGCTGTCCGACTGGTATGTCATGACTATCTGCATCTCTGGATTTCACTGAGTAAAATTTCTTGAGCTTTGGGCTAATGCTATGTAAGGCCACCCATACAACAGCAAAATGGTTGGGAACTCCAGCCCACTGAGTGGGATTCAGTTCCAGATTAAGACCTTTGCATTCAGATGCCTNATGGAGACTGGTTTCAGCCATCTAAACGGAGGTATCTAGCATAAATTTTAGGTGGTGTGAACCTGGCCTGTAGTTGTCATTCAAGAAAGGTGTGGGTCTCCTCCAAGTCTCTTGTCATACCTGTCTGCCAAATGTAGATGCCTTAGACATCCTGGAGCATCCAATGGTGGGAGATGACAGTAAGGCAACTGTATCCCTCCGTCCGGGCTTGATTCAGTCACCATCACGTAGTTTCCTAGTGCCATTTGAGGTGAAAGAGGGTACCTAAGACCCCTGTGTGGGGCTGGCAGATATGGTTAAAACTGGGAGAGAAATATGCCCTTCTGGAGTGGCAGCTGAGAGCCAGCAGGATACTCTGGGAACTAGCTAGAGCTAGGTGTCTGCCTGAGTGATTGAACTGATCTCTCTGAGTCTAATCTAGGTTGTGCTGAACCACCCTCCAGGCTCGACTGACTGTCTTGACTAGATCGCTATGGATTATAATGGGAAAACATCTAGCTCATGTGAAAATGTCTAAATTTGGTCATGTTAGTCCTGAACTGAATCCTACCCTCTCCCCCCGCCCCCCATTTTGGACATGTTAGAATAGAATAAAATATTTCAATTGGTAGGGATCCACAACAATCATCTAATCCAACTGCCTAACCACTTCAGGGCTGACCAAATGTTAAAGCATCATTCTAGCCTGCAAGTAATCCTTTTCTAAAATATACCTTATTTTCTTTTATAGCACTTTCTATGTGTTCTTCTTTTTCCTGAAGAGTTTTTTTTTTCTTTAATGAAGAACAGTAAGACTGCACTTTCCAGAGTGATGTTTCCAAACATCGCTTTCTGCTATAGCAAAGTGAACTGCATCAGTGGCTGTCAGGGAAAGCAAATATGGCAAAAAGAGTCTGTTTGACTGAAAATTCATTTACTGTTCTGCATACACTGAAACTGTGCAGGGCAGAAAGGCCACAAAATACCAGAAGTGCTTGTGTATGAAGTTAGTATAGTATCGGGTTTGAATAAAATATGACTTGTAACAAATGCGAATATGTCATTAGGCAGATAATGTAGTGTTATAAAAACACTCAGGACACATCTCTGG
>VYZW01020155.1:6500-23200 GCA_013401315.1 Balaeniceps rex
CTACAGGTAAAATGGAGTGAGCATATATATTTGGTATGGCTTTGAATTACAGTTGTTCCCATAAAGTGTTGATGGTTTGGATGACATCTTGGACTAATATTTCTAAGGTTGAGGTGTTTGAGAATTCTAAGCAATTCTCCCACTGTTAATCTAGCGTTGCTGTTGGCAATGAAAGAAGAGTGAAGGTAGGCTGGGTACGGGTGTGTCTGCAGCTGTTGGGTGACAGGGACACCCAAGGCTCTGTCTAATGTTGGCATGTTATGTGNCGCTTTTTTCTTTTGTGATTTTTTTTTTTCCTTATTTTTTTCTTTTCCTTTTTCTTCATGTGTGAGACATGTTTCTGGAAGACAGTTGCTGTTGGGTTATGAGGAGACCTCTAAGAAAAACTGTTTTGAGACAGCTCTTCAAATGGACCCTGTAATTAATTTTTTTTGAAAACAAGCTTAGAGATTTTCAGTTTGTAAAAATGTACTTTTAAGCTGCGCAGTTAGTTGGAAATGACTACTTCACCCAGATCTTCCTGTATTCTTTTCCCTGCTGCTGCCTCTCCAAATTAAAACATACATTTCCAAAATTGCTCTTGAAGTTGTTTGCTTATATGCCCCTCTGAAAGCTTAACTAAGAGCTAGCTACTCATACTGCAGTAACGATAGGTTTACTTTAGATATACTAAGCTATTCTCTAGGACTAGCATTTGATGGATTTTATTCCTCCTTTGGAAAATTAGTGACCAAGATACTGAGTTTACCAAGGGTGCTGTCATTTGTCTGTTGTAGTTATTTATCCGAAAACATGAAATCAATAAAATGTGACTTTAATTTAAAGTTCATGCTGGTTTGGGACCTGATAAGGCATGTGAAATTTCATCCGGTTTTGCAGTCCTATGGTTTTGTAGATAGGTGTCTGTCTATATTGGAAGACCACACAATAGGGTAGAAGTACCATTAGAAGCAGAAATAACCCTGTGTGTCTGTGCTCGTTGTACTGTTCAGAACTTAGATATTTTCCTGAAGTTATCTGTTGTTTGTTTCTCTACCTTTTAAACAGAGAAATTAACAATCTCTCTTTTCTGGCCTTTGATTAGCATAATAAATAAACTTGAGTTGCATCCCTTGTTTATATAGGTCTTAATCGGGACTTTTTTTCACAGCTTTGCTTCGTTTCCACAGAGCTTCCCTTTTACCGTAATTCAGTGTTGTGTTTGACGTGAAGTGTGAAGCTCTCATGGGAACAGAAGGTCTGGGGGATTGGTCAAGGACTGGTTTGCTTTTGAAGCAGGATTCCTGGTTAGCTCTCATGCCAATAGTTAGATGATGCCAATAAGGAAACAATTGCTTTTGCTGATAATGGTTTTTCAAATGCTTGTTTGGGGGTGTTCCTTCAGGAGGAGGGTGTGTGCTTTGATGGAGGTTATTACAGCATATTTCTATTGCTGTTTTTCTGAGGAAAATCATTTGGGAAAATACTAATCATCTGTGAGGTACTACTACAGTATAAGAAAGAAAAGATCCTCTCCTGTGCCTCACATATTTAAGTGATGCTGACTCTGCAGTTTTTGTGTTGTTTGTGCGGTGGGTTAATCATTAATATGTAGTATATATATGTAACATGCCCCAGGACACAGACACAAGTTGGTTAACCCATGGCATTTCAAGCTCTCTGTTTTGAAAGATTGCAGACACCCCGTGAAATCCCTAAAGGTGATTTGTCTATAGGTATGGGACTAAGTAGATCTCTGGGTGAATTCATGCTGCATTTCTCATCCTTAAGTTCCTGCCTTTCAAGGCACAGTCCTCTGTTTCTCATATTTCTGGTAGTGTCTGGTTCGTATATACACCTGAGTTGATGTAGGGTTATTAGTTAGACCTTACCTTTTCTGGTCTGGATTCATAAAGCATGTCTTTAAGTTCTTGGGAAATCTGGTAGCCAAATATGGGAGGATGATGAGTCTAGCCAGCCATTGGATTATCATTCATGTTATTGCAACTGTAAGTGCTGTGTTACAGTAGCTTTTTCTGCTTTGTTTTGATACATTATGTATTTTCCCTGTAGAACAGACCAGATGATTTACGCATTCTTTTCAGATATTTTGGGAAAAAACATTCTCTCACCTTGTATTTCTTTAATGTTGATCTAAAGTCTGATCCCATTATATGAAATTTGTCTATCCTTGCATATCCAGACAGATCCAGTTGCTTTTTTGGCCTAAACAGATTTATGCTGAATTTCCCATCAAGATCACCGGTGGGTTACAGAGCTCTCCTGCGCACACCCTTATCTTCTGTTCATCACATCTGACTGGACTGTTGCTCTGGAAACAGTTCTAATGTCACAAGTGACTTCATTATGATTAAATGAGGGGAAAAAAATAGAACAAAAGAGCACATTCCTGTTTCAACATGCAACTTGGAAACTGAAACTCTCTCACATACATTCTCTGTATTTCAGAGCACTTTCTGGTAACAGGACAGATCTGTCTTGCTAGTCAGGAATAAAATCTATAATTTGAAATTGTTGTTATTTATTTCCTTTAAATAGAATCTATAATCGACTGATGTAGTTACAAGGATAGCTGTTTTAGACTCTTAAAAGCTGTGCATGGATCTGTCAGAAAAGAACCAATTAGTATTTACACTTATATCTTTGTCCTCACAGAGACTTAATTAGTTGTCTTAAGCACTGAGAATGCTTTAGTTCCCAATTATACCTGGGATTATTTTCTATTTATGTCTAGTATCTGTATAATATTTGTGTTTCTGAAGCAGGTCTGTAACTGCAACTAAACAGAAGATTATAAAAATGTGCCAGGATGCTGCAAAATTATTTGGCACTGGCTCCGCACTGTTACTGATCTAAAGGGATTTCTATGTCTTCCATGGTTACTTATGGTTTTTTTTCCTCAGTTCACACTTAATAGCTTGTCTGGTAAGTTTAAATCTTTAATGCTATATGGTAAATAAATAAAACTTATTAATGACTAAAAAAGTGGAATACAGAGTTATGGTTTTCTAGACCTGTCTTTTTCTCCCCCTTAACTCTCTAGAAGCTGCTTGCTGAAGGTTACCCAGTCTCTAGTTTTCTGAACAGCAAACTCTTCTACCTGTACAGCTTGCGTTCAAAAATGTATAATGGTTGGGAGTCAGATCAGTGATTCTTGCTTGGAGGTGAGAGGGAGGAGAACGCGAGGAGATCAGTAGCTCTGCAGGGCTACCACCATTCCCTGGCACGATTGTGTGGTGTGTGTGCAGTGCCGGTTGGATGTCCAGTTAAGTAACCCTGACAGTCCTAGTGGTCCTCAGCTGCGGGTCTGGGTTACTTACTGGTTTCTGTAGTAGTGTGGTGTGCTGCTGGTCATGTGCTGGTGCTTTGCTGGCTATCTATCCAGAACTAGTTTCTGAGCTGTGGCAGCCTGTCCTTGTTCTGGGCCTTACAATAAAGGGGGCTGCCTGCTGCTCGCTGAGGGATGTGCATTTATCTGCGTCGTTGTTCGGAGCGCTCCTTGCTACTCCTGCTTCTGTGCAGAGGTGAAATCAGAAATAGGTCTGCAAAAGTTTAAAAATGCTTGGCATATACGTTTCCATTAAGACTTTAAGGATAATGACAAAGCTGAGGGACATGCGTGCAAGGAGAACTGATTTCAGTCATGTTGCTCTCAGGAGCAGCTTGATAGGCGCCACCACAAATTAAGATAAAGAGTTTAGGACACGTGTTTAAATCCATCTTTTTTTTTTTTTTTTTTTCCCCTCCTCCTTTATTCATTCGACTGACTCTTCTGTTGTTACTGGTTTATTACAGTGAATGAAGTAGTTGACCTGTGGCACAGTGCAACAGAAGTGGCTGAAGTATAGAAAGTAAGTGGGGTCAGGCATGCTGCAGAGACACAAGAGTAGTTTTTTCTTTGGCTACATCCATATGAATTGCTAAAATGGACATTTGCAGCCATTGATAAACTTTGAAGTCATTAATACTTTCAAGTAAGTTGCCACTTTCTTCCCTAACAGTGTCTAACGCCTTCCTTTTTTGGCAAAGCAAAATGAGTAAGCCTATCCTGAGTAATACATGAATTACCTTTTCCATTATCTCTCAGGAAGTTCTGATTGTTTCTGAAACCTTGCGTACTACTGATCTGCTACCTGAGGAATGTGTCCACTCCCTCTATTGTATAAATATGTGGTGTAACCATTAATATGAATCTGTTGTTCAGTTTGTCTTTCTGGAAAAATAATTAACAGTATCAAAACAGTGTATTTTCTTGTACAAAGCAATTGCTTTCTCTGAATGTATGTTTTTATAATCTATGTAGGTAGATGTAGATGAGCACCTTATCTCTAAGAATCTTTGCGTCATATCGTGTCCTATTGCTTTTGTTGCTGGAATCCTAAGTTAATTTCTGAATCATAAATTTTGATCACAATATGAAGGCAACCACTTAGTCATGCTGTTTCTGAAGAAGCTCTGAAGTAGGACTTCATTATCAGGGAAAGCATTGTGAATACGCATATTCCTGGATAAATCAAATACGGACAACACTCAAAAGTGTATGTTTGTTCAATCAAAAGTCCGTCACAGTAGTCCTGTGAATTATCATCAGTTTAATAAATGAGATAGGATGTGTAAATAGCTATTTAATTCACAAAATTCAGGCAGACCTATTTTCATTGCACGCTGTTACTGAACATATTTAAGTTGATATTTTTAGCAGATACACATTGTACTGAGACACCGTAGTTGTGAGACGCCAGTTCTTTCTGAATTGCTATTTATAGACTGGCCTGGAATGCTCACATGATGATATTGTTTGTAATCTTGGGTATTTATATTGCCAGCGATGCTATGGCAAAGAGCTTCTCAGTATTTCCATTATACAATTCTATTTCCAAGCCGTATACCTAGTGCCTAACATAAAGCTTGGCTTTGAGATTGAGGATGTACCTCCTCTGCAAGTGGAATAAATGCCTTCTTCAGATTTTTGAGAGCGCTATGTGATTGTAATGACTTGTATATTTCATTATCATGTTGCTACAACAAATATTAAAACACGTGGAATTTAAAACAGGATCTGAAAAGTATCCATGGAAAAACGATCAAAGAATAGACAAAAACTCGAAACTTAAGTGTTGCAGTTTGTATGTGAGGTCACTCTAGTCCAGTGGAATTCAATCCAAAATGTCCAAGGCACAAATCGTCTGGAGCTCAGTTAGTGAAACCCTGTTGAAAATACAGGCCAAATATTGCCAATTTGTCAGCATATTGTTTCAAAGTGTTCTTTAGTTTTATTAGCTGAGGTTCCCTCTAGTTGTTTAGCACAGTGATTTAAAAAAAAATTTTTTTTTTTTTTTTGAGGAGAGTAGAAAAGGAGGAGCAGAAAAGAGTCAAGCTGGTAGGAAAAGAGTACCAGTTATGCATATTTGTAATAAAATATGTCAAGGCAAAAAGGTGAAAACCAAATTTTTTTTTGCCAGCTCCTTAATGGAATTTTTCTGTTTCTCTTCTACCTGTCCTGTTTTNTCTAATATCATTTCACCAGCTTAGTTTACAACCCAGAAAGGGGTGAAGAAGCAACTGTGTATAGCAAAGGCTACTTTTGTGCATTTAAACCTGGGCTTTGCAAGCAAATGAACCTGGTCCTTCTTAAGTTTAGTTTAAATTTTGAGAAATCTTAGTGGTAAGCTTTTGGATCTGGAGCACTTGCTTTCCGTTTTAAAGAATTTGTCTTTATTGGCAAGTTAATCTCGGTAACAAACACTATGAGAGAGGAGTTGGATGTTTTTGTGGAATCTCCTGTTGTTTCTTCTAGTTGTTTTTATAAAGCTTCAAAAGTTCACCTGATTTTTTTTTAAAAAAATGCACACTTGCTAATAATATTCTTTCTAAATTCTCAGTCACAAGGAAAAAAGAATCTTTCTCTTCCACTTGTCCTCCTAGTCTCCCCTTCCCCTGACCAAAAGGTTCAAGAATTTATTCATTATGCTTGAAGTAAAGAATGAATTCATTTTAGAAGGGGATTTGAGTGTGGGATCCTCACTAACAAAACAAAGTCAGGAGAGAATTTGATGAAACTTTTCAGTGTACAAAGGAGGCTTTCCCTCCCTCCCCATAAAGGAGATAGAATGGTGCTAATGATTTTTCAGTTTGACAAGCTGGGGTTGCATTTGATTTGATGTATGCAATGTTCTCTTCCAGAGAATTTTTTTGAATGAGAGAGGATTTAGAAAATTCTTGATGCTTCCTGCAGTGCTCTAAAAATTATCTCTATTTGTAACTGCCCAAGAGTCAAGAGTTACTGTTCTCATAGTAGCTAAAGTACTTACTCTAAACATCTTGATACAGATTAGTCTAAAAAAGTGCCATTTGGAAAAGCTAGGTTTCTATTAAAAGGTTACCATTTTTATGTATCCTTATTTTGTGCAGTTAACTTATTTTTGGCTTAGCTTGACAGTAATTTTTATACAGCTGATGTGTAACTAAAAGAAATGTTATACTGAGCTTTTGAGTTTTCGTTGTATCTGTTAGGGGCAGATTCCATTGCATAAAAGGAGGGCATTTAGATTAGGAAAGACACATTAAATATGAAATAACTGCTTTTCTGTTTTTCTGTTGACTAGTTAGCTACAGGTGTTGCATGGAGGAGTAGGTACAGGTGTCTTCAGTAAGACATGCAGAGAACATGCATTTTCCTGGGAGGTAGCACAAGGTACATGAAGTAGAAATAGAACTGCAATCCCAAAATATAGCTGCTCATTTTATAGTATAGTTAATGTAGATGGAAAGCTGTGTCTGTATTTGAAAGAAGCTTTTGTGTGTTACGTTTATCTTGATCCTCAGTATTTAGAATGTGAGGGACAGAAAAGCTAAGATGCCTGTAAAATTTTCTATTGCAACCTATTAAGAAGACAACTGAGAATAAAGCAAATATTTTTAGTCCTTTAGATTATGAAGCAAAAATACTATCTCTAGCCTTGCTTTTTTCCTGGAGTATTATTTCTTGAATGCAGCTTTTGAATTGGATGATGCCACAAATCTGTTTGCAACAGATTTAAAAAAAAAAAAGCACTGAATATTGCTTCATGTCTCAAGCTGTAGATTTTATTGTGCAGACAGGTCCTACGGTAGAAGGATATTTTTGCTGTATTTCACAACTCAGTACTGTAATTTTGGTTTTGGACTTTTGTATTGCCTTTTTTCAAATTGCTGTAGTTTTTAATCTGCAACTTTTTCTTCTGAAACAATGGTAAATGGTGTGTTAGTAATGGCACGATCATTTCAGATAATTGGAGAAAGCTGATCAAGGGGTTCTGCAGTTAACTTATCAACACTGTTAATTTAGTTTAAAAATTAGTGCCTAGCAAAAGTATTGATGGCATTTTTAAGAGTCAGACTTAATTATTTTCTACAGTGCTTTTCAGTAATTCCTATGTGAAATGGTATTGGGTGGGTAGTTTAGCTAAGGTCTCGCACATGATTCTTTGTTCCCTTTGGAAGGGACATACTCTTTCTGCAACTTTCCTTAGCCTCTTTTTACAAAGACTTATGGAAGATTCAAGACTCAAAATAATTTTACAGGTTGCAGTGAGTTATTTTAAGCTAACAGGGCACTAATGTTTGTGCTTCAAGTGTTTTGGAGTACAGGAGGCCAGTTACAACCCACGGTCTGTGACTTTTGATTTCTCTTGGTTAATAAAAATTACAGACTCAGTAGGGATGAGCCACGTGTCCAACTAAAATCTTCTCCCCCACCACATGGAGTCCTGAAGAGATCTCTGCTTGGTCTGGTATTTCTTCTTTTACAAATGCACTGGAAAAGGGGTGAATACTGGTATGGCAGAATATGTTGGCAGCAGTATGCTGCTGCTGTTTGTGTGCCAACCACAGAAAGTTGTGGGAGGACCTTCAGGTGGATTGTGGCTGGCTGATAAACACAAAGCTCTTCTGACCTTACATACTCAGCAGTGGTTTCTGGACTCTGTGTTCTCGGGAGAATCATCTTGGAGTTACACTTGTTCAAGGGAAACGTTCGTGCAATGCTCAGCAAATGGGTGAAAACTGGCAAGGGATGGTTACGACCTACTGGGGAAGCATGTTGGGAAAGAGCAGGGAACAAGGGAGGAAGCTCTGTGTCTCTGTGTTGCTGCAAAGTGATCTTGACTGCTGTGTTTTATTCTGGCCCTCTTCTCTCAAAAAGGTGTGGTGGAACTAGGAAGAAGTAGAGAATGGCAGTAAGGATGGCGAGCTGCTTACAGACCACTTTTTACATGAGGAACTTGTAAATTGCATTTACCTGGCAGAGGCACAGCCAAATGTGGCAGACTGTGGCACGGAGCTGGGAACAAGAAGCTGGAGAGGAGCAGAAATTCTTAAACTGGCGTTGCCTCTTGAACAATTACAGTGAGGTATTCTTAGGGCAACTGTTGCTAATGTCTGTTAGTCTGAAGCTTACTCATTCTGCCTCAGACCCGAAACAGAGCATATGCACTTGAAACACTACCTGTTTTTCCTCCTCCCCCATCCCCCGCAGAGATAAAACTATTTCACCTGCAGCCTAATTAAAGATACAATCTCTGCTTTCAAAGTTTTCCTTTCTCTGTTTCTGAGATGTTCTCAGCAGAACTTGCTAGCTAAAGTAGTTCTTCGGCTTTCAAAAATCAAGGGATTTCTATGGTTCTTCCTTCTTTCTGATCTCTAATGCAAACTGAAGTTTGTCATAATTCTTCCCTTTGCAATCCACAAAAGACCTAGAAAATGGTTCTTCGAGTACTGTAGGAATATAGCAAAGGCTAAAGAGAGTTATGCTTTCTATGTAAAAATATTTTTGTTTCTAAGAACGTTCATATTTTCCAAACTGTTTAAATGCAAATGCTACTTCATAAGCAATGCAGTAGAAATACAACATAGGAACTATGTCATTCTAAAAGACACTTGGTAGAACCTCTTTTGGACTGTTCTCTACGTTTCAGATCACTATGTTTTAAGAAATATGAATTCAAACTGATTTTTCAAATCAGTTAAGATTTTTCAAACTTCGTTAAGATGGCTAGAGGACTGCAGAACCTACGTAAAAGTGTACTTAGAACCAGGAGGGACGCATAACACATGAGAGCATACGTAGAAAGCTGTGTTAGATTGAAGTGTTAAACTAAAGGACAATGTTGGTACAAGAACAAATAAATGAGATTAAAATTCTTCAATATAACAAATAGGGAAAGCTTTCTGGATAGCAGGAGAATTAATAGCCTTCCATGAGGCAGAACAACATAACTGACTTTGAATTGTTCAGACTCCATCTAAAAAGACTTTATGGCGTTGTTGCCTGTGACAGTTGTAGACTGTATGATCTGGAGATCCTTGTTCTGTGTTTTATTGCTTTGTTCAGCCAGTTAATATATATTGACAGATGTGATCTCACTTTTTAGCTGTAAAGAATAGGCATAACTCATGTTTTGTTTCTGTCTTTTCAGGAAATACTGAAAATCCATTTCAGTTCTTAGGTAATTCTTTGATCTCGTTAATGACTTGTGCATCATAATATTGTGACCTCTTCCTAGACTTTCTTAAAAACCATCAATGTCTGAGATGACTTCTGTTTCTCTTATGCTATCTTGTAATCCTCACTAAAACTTCATTCTAGCTGTGCTTGTGATCCTGTGATTCATGTGGCCACATTTACTCTTTGAAATCAGCATTTCTTATATTGAGAACTGCTTGCAATACTTCATCTGGAATTTTACTTTTCACTTACACTGTAGCATTGCTGTTTGTTTTAAAAAAAAATTGCATTTTTTATGGGACAGAGGCCAACCATTTGGTGTGTATTGTAAAAATGTCTATTGTAACAAAACGAATAATTATAAATTATGCCCCTCTTCTGAGTTTGAATGATACACTACAATTGCTTGCATTTAGCTGTGAACTCATTCTCCACTGAGGCACTTCAAAGCTGTATCTGTCTTCCCTTAACTTTATAGACAGTCTCTATGTAAAGTCAGCAGTAAATCAGCTTTGTCTGTTTTAACCACTTAAGATATTTCTGGCTTGCACATGCAAACTTCTTTTTTTGGTGAAGAATTATTTGAATTTGTACCTTATGCCTTCTGGCTCTTACTGAGTTTTCTTTCAGAGTTTCTTTAAGCATTTCGTTTGCACTGGAGCTGTACAGAACCATCACTTTCTTAGTAATGACTGTGACCATCTGCTTAGAACTAAAGAAAACAGAGATTAAATTAAACCTCCTTTATCTGCCAGAGCAAAGTAAAAGTTTCTACTGTGATGTGAAAGTAGTACTGTCCAAGCTTGTTCACTGAAAATCAATAGGTGAAACCTGGATGCCAGTCCTTGCCTGATAACATCACTTGATGGACACAATGAATAATATTCTTCACAGCAGACTGACTGTATCTTTTTTGAGATGTGAAGAAATTTCAGGCATAAAAAACAGGTGTGAAATACCACTGAAGGTTGCTGGGCTGCCACAAATCTTATATTTCATGTTGAAAATTTCTTTCTGTGAAACTGAGATATAGGGGTTGGTGCGGGGAGCACATAATCTAAGGATTTTTAGAGGTGGTTTTTATTGACTTTTTTTAGTTGACACAAGTCTGGGATAATAGTAATGGTTACAAATTCCTGAATCACAAACCTTGCAGATCATCTTTTATACTAATGTTCATGCTACTGCTCTATGCTACAGTATCTTTAAAAAATTGATTTTAGCATTTTTCACAGATGGTTGAGGTTAGCAGGGACCTCTGGAGGTCACCTGGTCCACCCCCGTGCTCAAGCAGGGCCACCTAGAGCAGGTTGCCCAGGATCGTGTCCAGACAGCTTTTGAATATCTACAAGGAAGGAAACTCCACCACCTCTCTGGGCAACCTGTGCCAGCGCTTGATCATTCTCACAGTGGAAGAGGGAACCTACTGTGTTTCAGTTTGTGCCCATTGCCCTGTCACTGGGCACCACTGAAAAGAGCCTGGCTCTGTCGTCTTTGTACCTCCCACTAAGTATTTAGATACACTGATGAGATTCCCTCTTGAGCCTTCTCTTCTCCAGGCTGAACAGTCCCAGCTCTCTCAGCCTTTCCTCATTGGAAAAAAAAGCTCCAGTCCCTAATTTTTAACTTCTTAAATTTTTAAATTTTTTCCTGATTCTATTATTCTCCAGCTTATAAAGCCAGGCTTCCTTAAGAACATGAATTCAACCATTTAAGATTCAATTAGATCTAGAAAAAGAATTTGCTTAATACTGGATTCAAATACCA
Source organism: Balaeniceps rex (assembly GCA_013401315.1). NCBI lineage: Eukaryota > Metazoa > Chordata > Aves > Pelecaniformes > Balaenicipitidae > Balaeniceps > Balaeniceps rex. The sequence continues at coordinate 17,752 of VYZW01020155.1, forward strand.
TTTGGGTCTTTTAATCTGTGATCCATTAAGGTCATATTCCAGTCATATTCCAGTCATAAGGTGATCCTTGCTTTTTCAGCCCTGCAAAGATGTTAGACTCTTATTGTTGCTAGAGGTCTAAATATTTCCTATTTTGTTGTACATAAGAGGTGTTGTATTGGGTTTGCGTGGCAAGATTTTGGTAGTGGGCGGGCTACAAGGGTGGCTTCTGTGAGAAGCTGCTGGAAGCTTTTCCCCCATGTCTGACAGAGCCAATGCCAGCCAGCTCCAAGACAGACCCGCCGCTGGCCAAGGTCACATCAGTGATGGTGGTAGCACCTCTGTGATAACATATTTAAGAAGGGGGAAAAAAACCCTGCACAACGGCAACTTCAGCTGGAGAGAGGAGTGAGGATATGTGAGAGGAATGACTATGCAGGTCAGTGAGGAAGGAGGGGGAGGAGGTGCTCCAGGCGCCAGAGCAGAGATTCCCCTGCAGCCCATGGCGAAGACCATGGTGAGACAGGATGTCCCCCTGCAGCCCGTGGAGGTTAACGGTGGAGCAGATATCCACAGTGGAGATAACAGTGGAGCACATATCCACCTGCAGCCCATGGAGGACCACACGCTGGAGCAGGGAGATGCCCAAAGGAGGCTGTGACCCCGTNGGCGCCAGAGCAGAGATTCCCCTGCAGCCCATGGCGAAGACCATGGTGAGACAGGATGTCCCCCTGCAGCCCGTGGAGGTTAACGGTGGAGCAGATATCCACAGTGGAGATAACAGTGGAGCACATATCCACCTGCAGCCCATGGAGGACCACACGCTGGAGCAGGGAGATGCCCAAAGGAGGCTGTGACCCCGTGGGAAGCCCGTGCTGAAGCAGGCTCCTGGCAGGACCTGCGGACCCATGGAGAGAGGAGCCCACGTTGGAGCAGGTTTGCTGTCAGGACTTGTGACCCTGTGGGGGACCCACGCTGGAGCAGTCTGCTCCTGAAGGACTGCACCCTGTGGAAGGGACCCATGCTGGAGCAGTTCGTGAAGAACTGCAGCCCGTGGGAAGGACTCGCATTGGAGAAGTTCATGGAGGGAGAACTGTCTCCCGTGGGAGGGACCCCACGCTGGGACAGGGCAAAAGTGTGAAGAGTCCCTCCCTAAGGAGGAAGGAGCTGCAGAGACAATGTGTGATGAACTGACTGCAATCCCCACTCCCCGTCCCCCTGCGCCGCTTGTGGGGAGGAGGTAGAGAAACTTCCTGGGAGTGAAGTTGAGTCTGGGAAGAAGGGAGGGGTGCAAGGAGGGTGTTTTAAGATTTAGTTTTTATTTCTCATTACCCTACTCTGATTTGATTGGTAATAAATTAAGCTAATTTCCCCAAGTAGAGTCTTGTTTTGCCCGTGATAGTAATTGCTGAGTGATCTCCCTGTCCTTATCTCAACCCACAAGCCTTTTGTTATATTTTCTCTCCCCTATCCAGCTGAGGAGGAGGAATGATAGAGCGGCTTTGGTGGGCACCTGGCATCCAGCCAGGGTCAACCCATCACAGGTGTGTACTTCATTTTTCAGTCCAGGAAAATTTAGGGATCTTCTTTATTTTTCCACAGTGCTAGTTGTAGTGGTTGCATAAAATCTGGAGTGTTTGTCACTCCTCTCATTTATGTCTTAGCATATGGCACGTGGTGAGGAGGTGGTTGTTGTTATAACCAAGTGCATGGTATTACGTACATAACATAATGCCTGCTAGAGAGGTCTTGCCTGCAAGCTTTCCTGTGAAAAACCAAAATGTTTGTGGCTCAGAGTAACATAACGTTTATCCAAATTGTCACAAATTCACAGTTCACTGGGGAAGGATGAGCCTGTTAAATTTTGTTGGTCTCACCTTCCCTGTTGTATAGGATGTGTTCTCTGACAAAGTACTCAGCCCAGTAGCTTGTTTATGTTTCTCGTGTCTGAGAGATGCATCCAACCTCTGTCTGAAGCCCTCAGCTGGAAAATCCGTGAGTGCCATTGCAGTTGCCACCCTCCTCTGCTGGAAATTATCTATTCTCAGATCCTAGAAATGAGTTCAGGTTGTGCCTTTCCCTGCTAGGTTCAGTAACTTAGTGCTTGATGTCTTTGTGAAGATTGTTAGCTGCCTTGGCAGTTGTTCTCTTTTTGTTAACTGATAAACTTGGAGCACACACTGTGAAGAATTTTTCTAGCCTTTGGGTAACTTTTGTTGTTTATTTAATGGCATGCTAGGTTACTAGAGCTAACTGGAATGCTGCCTAAGCTTTGTAGAGATCAGTGAAGAGATCTCTAGAGATCTCACTTGTATGAGTGCTATACAAGAATAAAGTCTCCTCAGTACTTTTAGGTGTTGGTCCTGCAACAGCTCAGGAGACCTTATTCGCTTTATTTATGTAGAGTTGATTAGAGTTTACATTCTTGGTATATTGTTCCACACAGAAAACCTTTTTTATCCCATGAATCATCATCATCTTTCTCTGCATAGTCTCCACTTTCTGGCAAATGGTAGCAGTTGTTAACACTGTTAAAGCAAATAATGTAATCTCAATGTCACCAAAACAGCTGGTGTTGCAGCCAGCTGACGTAGACTTTCTTCTGCAAAATCTTCTTAGTGAAGTGATGGAAATTGCTATGCTAATGTGTATTGTCATCAAACCTGGGGAAAGTTTTAATTTCAAATACAAATTAACAGTATTTTCTTTCTGATCAGTTAATTTAATATTCATGTCACTAAACATGCATGCTAGGATGAAATGAAAATAGTAATTTGGAATTTTGCTTAGTCTCAGACAACTTTTATATACTATAGTTACATTTAAAGAACGTTAACATACATTTGCAGAGCTGTGGGAAAGGATGAAGTGTCATGCCCAATTAGCATCTCTCTTGAGATCTCATTAGTAACATAAGTATATGAAATTTGAATGATAATTTTCCCTGTTGTGGTAAAGGAATGTGACAGTGAGGCACCCCCACGCCCCCCCCAAGGAAAGTGAGGTGTTACAACCGAGGTTCAGATCCAGTTACTCAGTTAACACGTACGGTTTAGTTCTTCCAGTACATAGCCTTTCCACTGACTAGAGATATTCTGTCTTGATCCTTGTCAAGGAAGCTGCTAATTGCTGTTCATCTCTTTGTAGCAAATTGTAATGCTTGAGTTTCGAACAGGCAAACTAACAAAGTGGAATTTAATTTATGAAATGCTACATTGCTTAGCAAACTTCCTTCACATGCCTTTGAAGGTGATCTCTTGCAATAAATAATGTATAGAGTGATAAATAGGAGTGTACTTTTCAGATAGCTTTGAGCACTGCCTGCAGAAGGGGTATATCTTCAGTTCAGCCCAAGTGTTTTGATGGTTCTTGCAGGCAGCATTTCTGAAGGAATTTCTAAGGAGTGATAGCATTGAAAGGGAATGTTTTCCATTGACGTTGGAGACTTATGGGGTAGTTAATAGCTGGGCATATCTAACCCAAGTGACTGGTTGGTTGGGTGTGAGAATCGCAATAGAGTTAGTGCACAGAGTTGAAATGGGAGTTAATGCTTGGGGTGTTTTTTCTCCTTGAGAGTGCTAGTAATAAATGCAACAGAATAAGAATAATGGGTGCCTAATAAATGCCATGGTAATTTTATGAACAATTCTAGCATATGTTTCCACATACTTTCCAGAAATACAATGTGCTTGCCCTGACAGCAGTTCCATTGCATTCAGGCTAAGAGTCATTCGAGCCTAGTCTTCCGAGCTAACAGATCTTGGGTTCTAAGATCATATTTTTTTTCCCTCCCTCTTTTCCTCATACATCTGAACCTGATTAGTTAGTAAAAATCTCCTCATTTAGATTCTTTTGCGTTCAGTTTTATTGAAAAGGAGGAGAAAGAGAATCAGTTTTAAAAGGGTCAGGACTACTTGGTGAAGTGTAACTACCACTAGCAGGAATCGTTAGGTAGAATTGCATTCCTTTGCCATTTTGTTATGGGGCTAGTTCGTTGTTAATAAGAACAAGCTTAATATACTTGTGATCGTGGTTATGCTGCATTTCTGATGGGTGTAGCAGGTTTTTGTTACAATAACTAGAATCTTGGATAAGCTTTGAATGAGTATGATTAAAGACTTGCAGAAAATAGATTATTTAATGTGTTCTGACAGGATCTTAGCAGTCAGGATTGAGATAGAGCTCTTATCACAGAGCAGAATGACAATTTTAGTCAGTTTTGCCTTTTCAATGAAACTAAGCAAATTAACTGAAATGGGATAATTTTTTTGAAAAACTTATTTTATGTGAGAGGGTAGACAGAATTTTCTTTAGTGAACTTTCTAGCAAAGTGGTAGTTTAGTCTTGCTGGTTATGGGTGGTGACTGGTCAAATTGGCATGCTGTTGTACATAGGACAGGTATCAGCCCTTTTTCAGGCTGTCAGTAGAAGTTGTTTTTATGTGAACACCAAGGCTTCTGTGTAAAGATTAGAACCACTTGAACTTCACGTTCACATATTGCTGGCATTGGAATAATAATGCCTTGGGCAGTAAAAATAGTCAGAACTTGGGAGTGAAGGTAAGTTAGGGACTACTGGTGTTCCAGGGCAGTTGTCACTTTCTGTTTTCCATCTTGTAAATGCCAGAATATAATGCCTTTCGCTTATTTTAATGAGCTTGTGTTGGTTTCATAACCTGTGGTGCCTTTTTTTATTTTTTTAAGTTAAGTTCTTGGAATGGAACCCTGTCATGGTGAAATATCCAGGCATTTTCTAGGTTTCTTTTGTGTCATGGAAGTCACTCTGCTACTGTAATGTCTATTTTGTTTAACTTGCACTGCAGTATTTGTCATTCTGATTTCAGTGTCTGACTTCGCTCCCTGTGCATGTGGTAGGTTTGCAGTGAGCAGCACAGCTTCTTGATACAGTGTTTCATAAAATGGGAGAGCGCAACATATTTTTACAATATGCATCTGTTTCTGGTGGTGTTTCTGATTATGATTAGCTACCACCTTATGCAGGCCCTTCCTCAAATTTCCTTACTTGTTAAAATGTTTTTCTCTTGCTGTTCTTCAAAGGATTATTTTGTCTATAGAACAGACTTTTGCTGGGTAGGAGGATTAAACAGATACAGGGCATGTGCTGCCCACCTTATGCAAGAATATAAAATAACTGATTATCTATATTTGTGTATGTATGCCTGCTCATACAGTATGTAAGTAACTCTTCCAGGAATCCTAGTCTTGAATTGTGATGCCAACTTCATTAGCGAGCTCTGCAGGAGGTGCCCCAGCTAAGCACAAACATAGGACACTGTTCCCCTTCAGAGCGTTGCCCCTGGCATTTCCTTTGATCTTCTTCTGCATTTAGAAAATGTAAGGGAGAAGTGGGTGAATAAATGTCCATTTTCTGTGCTCTTTATAGAGAAAATGGTGTACTGCCAGTAGTTTGCAGTAGGGAAGTTATCATGCCCCTGTACTCGGCACTGGTG
>VYZW01020162.1:0-14292 GCA_013401315.1 Balaeniceps rex
GGCCCCATCCCTGGAAACATTCAAGGTCAGATTGGACGGATGTCCCCGCTCTCTGCAGGGGGGGTTGGACTAGATGACCTCTAAAGATCCCTTCCAACCCAAAGCATTCTATGATTCTATGATTCTATGATTTACCTCTAGAGCAAATAAATGTAAGCAAGAGCTTGTCTTCACAGTGTTGCTTTGTTTTACAGCAGCAAATAAAAATTCTACATACAAGGTGCAAGCTGCAATTATGTTATTTCCTGTTATTCCATATTTTAGGTTGTTTACCCTCATTTGAACAAATAGCACAGTCTTTCTTACTAGAGACCTTTCCAATATTTTGAGTTGTAAGGTGTTTGCAGCCATAGGAAAATTATGTCTTTGGTAGTTGTCATACCTAAAAAAACAACTACTGTATCTTGCCACTATAAATATGCAAAGTTTGCTCTAAGTGTGCAATCATTTCTTCAAGCTACTAGACCAGGAAAGGGTTACTAACTACATTTTCTCAACTGATGTGAAAGTGCTCTACCAATGTAATTTACAGGGGAGAAGAATGTCATAGCTAGTGGAGGAGGACATTTTAATCACTTTAATGGTGTTACATGTAGAGTTAATGACTCCCTTTGAGTCTACTTAAAAAAAAACATATACTGTTACTTTGGCACGTGATTAATGTTGTGCTCTTACATACATTTTCAAATATAACAAACTTGGATACAGTGGTATGGCATACATATTCACTTTAATAAGTTAGAAATTACCCTTAAAAATATGGGGGGGACACACGACTGTGTTTATTTCTAAATCAGTGAGCAATTTCCAACATTTTTGTAGCTGCTTTGAGAGAAGATAGGAGACACGAGTAACACAAACAGTAATTGGGGGCTTGTGGGCAAGGTTGCATTTCTACACTAAAAAGCATCAGTTTATCGGATAAAATTTCAGTGGCTTACCTCTGGGCCAAGATTGTTTTCCTGAGAGACTGAATAAATTCTCTTTGTGTATCAGGTGAGTTCCCTTTTCATTGAACGCATTTTCTGTAGACATCCAGTCTGCATGACTCTCTTTGCTTGACAGAAGAATTCCACAGTATTAGCCGTATTTGTTGCATCACCTGAGCTTCACTGCTTCCATTCAGGAAAAGAATGTACAGTATTGTATACAAAGGAGAAATATGAACACTTCTGCAATCATATGTTTAAGATCTTTGTTCAACCGTAATTAAGAGATCAAGCAAAATTGACCTGCACGAGGGGACTTCCAAGGAAGAGTTACGCATGTGAGACAGTGGTATTCAGCTATTCGGTAGTATTTTTTTCAGTCCAAATCAGTGAATATCTTCATAATAGAATGAAAACACAGTCTTTCAGACACAGTGAAAACTCTGATAATTAAAGTTCTTATGGCACTTTATTAGAAAAGGAAGAAATGTAAAGAATATTTCTCCAGACAAACTACAGTTTTGGCTTGTATTGGTTCATTTTACTCAATTGGAAGTTGTCTTCATTTCTGAATCTAAAAAATATAACATCTTCAGTGCTATTCTTGTATTTGAACTAATAACATTCCAGTTTTAGTTACTAGAATTCTTTTCTACCCTACATCCCACTCCTTCATCCTTCCTTGTAGAAGATAGGCTTATTGAAGGCATTGGGATGTACAAAATATCTCAGTTACTTTCGACTTTGACCAAATGGACTAGAAGCATTACCAGATCTTTAGATGTGCATTTGTCAGAATTTATAACTCATATTTTTTACTCCATTTCAGATGGTTTTTAGGCTGTTTCCTTTTATTGCTCTTAATAAAAAGGGATCATGGTAGCCTTAGTTGGGTTCTTATTTTGAAAATGGTGAAATGTAAGTCAGCAAAATGAACAGTTGAGAGTTGATCACCTTAACACTGTCATTTTTATCTCTTGAAACTGCAAATACAGTATTTGGTTAGGTTGGAGGTGCAATCAAAAGAAGCAGTAAGATAATAAACATATTGTATTTGTTCCAAAAAAGGCATGTCAGATTTGTGTGCAAGGTAAGCTGTCATTGAAGAGCGGCGGGGGGGGGGGGGNTCAAGCTACATCAAACTTTTAATTCCTACCTCTATGGGGTACTAGCCTGACAAAATCCTGGCACTACTGTCTACTTTTTTTATTTAAACCTAGAATCATTGTATTCAAATCTCAGACAACTTAAGAAGTTCAATGAAAAGATAAATTATTGGGCTGGTTCTGTCTTAAAGAAAAAAAAATAAATCCTTTTTATTTGAACCCTGTTTTACTATGCAGTTTCTCCATCTGTATGTAAACCTCCCCCAGGACCTCTTCTGATTTTGCAAAGAAGAGAGAAGTTGTGCAAGGAATAATGCAATCGCACTGTCTATTGCACGGGTGGCTAATCTGCTTGTCCTAGCTTTGGTGTGTGTACAGCAGTCAGTACTGAAATGTTTTGTTTTGTTTTTCTTTTTTTAATTTTTGGTTATCTTATATGGACCCAAAAAATCCTTTCACAAGTTAAACATCTGGACTAGTAGTGTGTAAAAAGCACAGAAATGGTACAAGCTCATGGCTTTCATTAAAAGAACAACAGCTCCATATTTTCTGTGAGGGAAAAAAAAAAAAGATTTGCTAATGTCATGTGTGGAGAGAAGTTATCTTCTGCCAGGCTGATACTGTGTTAGTGAACTGTTTGGCAATAATATTTGGTTGACGGTATTTTCTCTAGGAGAAAATAATGTTTTCACACCAATTGCTGCTGGAGGACTGTGTCCTGATCATCATGGAATAATTATTTTATTCTTTGAGAATATTCTTCAGTATTTTTGACGCTATAGCTGAAGCTGTAATATCCATATTTGCTTTGAGCCTCTGCTTATGACTTACAAACAAAATTCATCCCTATTACTTTCAGGAACAGGGGACCTGGGTTGTAAGGGATGTGTGGCTGTAGATCACAGGAAACGTGAAAGTGACTGACCTGCAAGGTTTTGAGGGGTGTTGGTGGGCTGGCAACTCTGGCAACTGTAAGTCTGGTACAATTTGCCAGAGACAATAATGTGTCCTACTAATTTCAAATTAAGTTATACTGCCAGCAGCCTTCTATTAAGCTTCCACAGAAAATTATGCTCCATGACCAGCAGGCGACTCTAATTTTGAAATCATGATGAATATTATGTTTCATTTTCCAGCAAAGACTGTTTTTACTATGGTTGTCAGACTTGCTTCTGCTGGCTGTCTTGTTCTATAAAGTATCTTTTGTCCATGCCTGAAATAGAATTTTTAAAACTGTAGCACCTAAGTTTGTCATGAATGTTCCATTATTATTTTTCGATCCTAACTCTCACTTGGGAAGAAAAGTTGAACAGTTTTAGAGTCTGTGTCCGCTTCTGTTCTAAGGATAATAAGAAATTAATTTGTCTCTGCAGAAGAGGAATTAATTTCAGGTAATCCATGTCAATGTCTTTCTGCTTTTCTAAGTTGATGCAGATGTATGTTGAAGGATGTTATAAATGCATTATCAATTCCTGCTCTTCCATAAGAGCGTAGATGTCTCAAAAGCTGCTGTGCTGCTTCGTGGTCTTGCTGTCAGCCAACTTCTGCATTTCCAGTGGAACTCAAATTTTAATCTGGGATTTGATAACGCAGGGGAGAGAGATGAGGTGGTCAGTGCACGTGATCTCTGTAGTGGCCACTTGAACTATATGGCTGAAAAATGGGGGCCAGAGAGTATGAAAACTCTTCAGCTGTTACTACTAGTTTTTCTGTGTAACTGTTTGCTGTATTGACATGTTTTCAAAACTCTAAACACTGGAGAGAATTTAGTAAAATACCAATTCAAGGTGAGTACCTGGACATTGCAAGCACTGATATAAATATATTCTATTCCTTTACATTTCACCGAACAACATGTCAATTTTCTATTTTATTTATAAATTTTTTTTTATGTATTTAAGAAACTATTTGGAAAAAGAGTACTTCCAGGAACAAGATGTATTTGTTTTAAAATGACCTGCTGGGTACATGTCTCTTGAAAAACTCTTCTGTATGATAGAAAAATATGATAGCTTAAAACCTGTGAAGCATTAGTCTGTGTTTTAAGTTTTTGGTAGTGCTAGCTATCCATATGACTGCATTAGCATATACAAGGCAGAAGCATTAATAGGATGACAGTGTGACAAGACAGTTTGACTTGTCTAACTAGGAATGATTTTGTTTTATGAATAAACATATATATATAAAAGAATATTTTTAAGTTAGACGTGCAATGGAAATTCAAATGTTTACATTTTATAGGTGAAACAGTTGTCGTTGTTCTGAATTTATCATTTTATGCATTGTATTGTTTCTTGTCCTTTGTTCTTAACTGATAGGAATTCTGTGTCCTGGGCAATGTTAGGAAAGTCTGTTTTCATTAAATAAACTGCACTAGGGATTATAATCTGAAATACTGAAGTCAGTGAGGTAAGAATAGGCATTAAATACTTTATAGCAGTAGAGTAACTTGGATGTGACTATTGAAGTATGGCTGGCAATTTTTTTCTCCTTTTGAAGAGAAAACAAAATTGTGAATATTATAGTATATTCAGGTATATTAACAAACATGATACAGGTTTCAAGTTTAGAATCCCATATGGTGTTGTATATTCTTTTGTTTTAGTGATCTGATGTTATTAACTCTCATGCTTGATTTCACTTTTTGCCTAATTAGACATGCAGCTTTGACAAATGACATTCTGCTTCTCACCGGCCTGCTCTCCTGACCTTGTCATTATTACTGATGGGTACATGTAGCTGCTTCAGGCAAAGTAAGCAGCTGTGCATTTTAGAGACTTTATGATTTTGCTACTTACTCTTTTCTTCTTCCCAGAGCAGTAAAAACTGGAGGGCAGCAGTTGACTTGTGTGGGCGGCTTCTAACTGCACATGGTCAAGGCTATAAAAAAGGTGGACTACCTACTAACCATACAACAGATTCTTTACAGGTATGTTTAAAGATACGCCCTTGTCACTTTTTTCCAACAATATTCACAGTGGCATTTTTTTTAACATGATTGAACTTCTTTTCCTAATTGTTACCTAAAAAGTGAGGTTATTAAAGTATTGTATCAAGTCACTTTTTCTGTTTGCTTATGTGAAGTAGGTCTTCATTTAAAACAAAGTATTTTTTTTTAAAGTAAAATTCTATCTTGATTGTATGTTTTTAAAGGTAATCACACTAGTAAAAAGGAATATGTTTTGCTGTCTTGGAAGACTCAGTGTACTAAAGTTCATGGACACTATCTAGACTGTGAACTTTGTAGTAAGATTTCAAATGTTGTGTTTCATGATGATAAGAAAATAAGACGCCAAATTAATAAAAGTTCGTGAACCATTACAAGGGTTTTACTGAACAAAATGTGATCAGATGACAAGTCATGGGTCTGTAGTAACTACAAAGCTAATGGAATTTCACCAAAATCATAACAGATTTTAAGAATTGCATAAAATTGGAAAAACGATTAAAAATCAGATTGATAATTCTTGCATGCTAACACAATTTAAAGAGAGATGTTCTAATTTTGAAGCAGGCTAGTTTTTAAACTTCATCTTCAAAATCTCAATACCTTTACAAACAATTAAAACATCAGTCCTCTGTGTTTTGTTTTAATGATCTTACGAAAAGTATTCTGTGAAAGAGCATGTAAATATAAATCCTGATTCTTACCAGTAAGTAACACAGAAACTCTTTACTCAACTTTATCAGAAAAACTTAGAAAGTTGAAATTGTATTTGGATGTGGCTTGTGATTGAAGCTAATAACAGACCTTGTCTTTTCCTTTTTTTTTATATGTATTAATTTTTAGCTGTGGTTTGTGAGACTAGCACTGCTGGTAAAACTGAATCTATTCCAAAATGCAGAAATGGAATTTGAACCATTTGGAAGTTTAGACCAGCCTGATCTTTATTATGAATATTACCCTCATGTATACCCCGGACGAAAAGGTAAGATACTTTATATATAAAATGCTTTTTATTTTTGCCATTTTTACCAGTCATTATAAAATAATGGATTCAGTTTTTTTCAATTCTAAAGCATTGGTGAACTTTGGATTATTTCTCCCCCCNGTAGTGATAAGGAGTAACGGTAAGGGGTAAAACTATTCCATCACAATATAGGTAGGCAATGTATTTCATGATGCTCATACACCATTGATTTGAAAGAGGAATGTTTTTAACAAGTAAATATAATAAAGTAGTTTAGTTCCAGGGTATTGAAATTTAAAAACCTCAAGCTTTAATAGTTCATTTTAGCCAAAAACAGGCTGTGAAAGGTGATGAGAGAGTTTGTGGAAACAAAATCTATGAGCTTTTCCTCTTAAGTTCATCCAGGTACTATCAATATGCAATTTTTAATGCTCTCATGTCCATGCACACGTGCTAATGCAGGTATTATTTTCTTAGGTTTTGTGGTTTCTACGATTTTAAAAAAAAATGTAGAGCTAATTTGATAATTTGATAATTTTAAAAAAATACTGGTTAAATGTAGTATTATTTGCTTAGTAATCGAAACTAAATAAAAATCAGTAATATACTATGTATCCCATTGTTGAAGAGGAAAACAGACACCACCAGCCTCAATTTTTTATAAGCGGTTTATCTCAAGTTATAAACGCACTACTTCCCACTGCTCCCAATAGCCCAGATAGTTCCACTGCCCAGGATATTCTAGTCCTCCAGGAGTCTGGATTTGAAAAATTGCTATTTTTAAAAGCAATTTCATTCCTGTTCAGGCTATTTTGATTTTTTTTTTCCCCCTAAATCTGTTACTTAGAAAAAAATAACTCTCTGATGCAAGTACACTGTTGAGTGATCTTACTGTTCTTTGGCTTTCATATTTGAATCACAGTGTATAATAAGACGCTTGTAAGTAACAGTTGTAATAGGCAGTGCCACTCTCTGAAAGACACAGTCCGTTTTATGTAAGATGCTGGTAGTCTCAATGAGGAAAGCTAGAAAGATACAGAGATTTTGAGGTTACTGGGGACGGGAAGTTGGTGTCAAGAAAGTTCAGGATCTTTTGCAGAAGATTGTTTCATCTGCTTAGTGATGCAAAGGATCAGTTGTAGCCCAGCAAGGCCAATGTGGACTGCCTAGAACTAGTCCTCTGACCTTACTCTGCATCTTTCAGGCAATCACAGGCAAAAATTCCATGTTTTGCCTTGAATATATTTAATGCAATGAGAAGGAACTGTGTTATTTTTGAGAGAGAGGTTCTGGTCATCAGGTTGGACAGCTCTTTGGGTTTGGTTTTATTTTGGCAGCTTTGCATGTGATGCAGTGCTGCACAGGAGAAGTAGTCTTCCCCAGTCTGTATGTATGTTTCCACATCTTTTTTTCAGTATTAAAAATAAGTTGGTTTTGCCTAAGAAAAGAATCCTTGCAAGTCATGTCAATATTTGAGGCATTTCAGTCTTCGTGCCACAGAGCATACAGGTAGCAACAGTTCTGGACAGTCTGGCCAGCTGTTGCAGCACCCATCCTGTGACTGAAATTTGGATCCAAACTGTCTTTGCAGCAACCACTCAACCACTGCAGCTATTTCATACAAATTATGAAGGTATCTACAGTAAAAAGGTGAGCATAAGGAAAATATTCTATTTCATGATTATATGCCTCAGTTCATTTTTAACAGTTGAACATACCAACCGGGACCATAATCTGATCATCTGTAAGGAAAATAAGATCAAGGTTGGATGGAGCTGACCTGCTGGTTGTAGATATCTCATATAAATACAACATGATTAAGATGTGGGAACAGCTATCAAACCTTCCTCATGTAGTTTTGAGGGGAGAGAGAGAGATGCTATTTGCAGGGGTGTAGGAGAGAGCAAGGAATTCTCTTCTGGCTAGCATTAAACTATGCAGTGCTGGATTATGGATAAAGAAATTTAGTATACATGCATCGTTAACCAGCTAATTTAAATAATAAAATAGATATAAATCATTCATGTATTTTGGTTTAAATGTATTAGTATGAATCCACAATCCACTGCTGTTTGGTAATTTTACATATCATTTTGTGGTGTAACAAGCATAAGAGGAAGAGTTTTGTTTCAACATTTTCATTTTGATTCATGGTCTATAAATGGAGTAAGCACTTAAAAATCAATTTAAGAAATGAGAGTATAGTTATAAATAATGTACACATTAATTGTAATACATACAATATTTTGCATCATTTCTTTGTATTCAAAATATTCATAATAAGAAATGTGGCCAGCAGGTCGAGGGAGGTGATTCTGCCCCTCTACTCGGCTCTGGTGAGACCCCACCTGGAGTACTGCGTCCAGCTCTGGAGCCCTCAGCACAAGAAGGACATGGAGCTGTTGGAGCGGGTCCAGAAGAGGGCCACAAAAATGATCCGAGGGCTGGAGCACCTCTCCTACGAGGACAGGCTGAGAGAGTTGGGGCTGTTCAGCCTGGAGAAGAGAAGGCTGCGGGGAGACCTTATTGCGGCCTTTCAGTACTTAAAGGGGGCCTATAGGAAAGATGGGGACAGTCTTTTTAGTAAGGCCTGTTATGACAGGACAAGGACTAATGGTTTTAAACTAAAGGAGGGTAGATTTAGGCTAGATATAAGGAAAAAATTTTTTACAATGAGGGTGGTGAAGCACTGGAACAGGTTGCCCAGAGAGGTGGTGGAGGCCCCATCCCTGGAAACATTCAAGGTCAGATTGGACGGGGCTCTGAGCAACCTGATCTAGTTGATGATGTTCCTGCTCACTGCAGGGGGGTTGGACTAGATGACCTCTAAAGGTCCCTTCCAACCCAAAGCATTCTATGATTCTATGATTCTATGATAATAAATTAGAAAGTTTTATCTATTTTCTGTTCTTGAAGTAGGGAAAGTTTATATACCTGAGCTGCTTACAGCAGCGAGGATAGTCCCTCATCCATTAATCTCTGAGAAATATGCCTCAAAGAATTTAAATTTCAAGTAAATGTATGAGGAGTGGAAGATGTTTTTTCCATTAATTTAACTTAACATGGCCAATATGGTCCTCTTAATTTTCCTCTGAAGCTTTCCCAAGGCTCTTTCCCTTTTGGCAACACTACTAATCTCTGTTTCATCCTGAGATTTTGTGTGGCATTTGCAGCCATACTGTGCATGGATCCCATTACTATTGTCTTCATCATGGCTGTAAGATCTAATCTTTCTGAAATCTTCCTTTCGTGGTTTCTACAGTCTCTTTCTTTGGTCATCTCCATTGCCTGTAGGTGTGCACCATCTAGGGGGGTGGAATCTGCTGGGATCCTTGTATCAGCTAGTGAAATTAGTTAAGTCACTCTTGGATCATTCTTGTTTCTTATGGGGCAGAGAGCAAACCATTCTCATTTTCTAGTAAAATCTTAAAATTACTCAGTTACGGATTTATTTCTTCTAAATTGATCTGTGGAGAGAAGCTGGAAAGTCCTATTTTATACATAATTTTGTTGTTTTATAATAGGTAGGTACTTAGGTCAGGAACTCTGTTCCAGACTGCTTCCTGCACATTTCTGTTGTACTCTGTGGGGTATATAAGGCTGAATTTTTGTCATCGTTCTCGTGACTAATGGATTTCAAGATTTTTTTTTTTTTTTTTAGGGAGTTGTCTTTATATTTACACAGTCTGACCCACTTCTATTCATATTGTTTGTTTCTGTGTTCCTCATGATACTTCATAAAGTCTCTTGTGTGATAGATCAGCTAACCTGAGATATCCTATCTATTGGTAATGCCTATGTGTTTCTGAAAGAGTGAGGACCAACAATTAAAATGGAACATTAAAATACTATTTCATTCTTTTATGAGATAATTTGGTCTTGTTTCTGCTAAATAGACCAGTAAGTTACAGAAAAGTTAATGCTACCAAGATCAGCGTTCTAAAGCTACAATAATTGAGAATAATGTATTTTGAATTACGAAGGGAAAAAAAAACCTGTGCACAAGTAAAAATAGGACTTCCATTCCCCTGACCAGAGGTTTATGTGTATAGGGGTGGGTTTGTTCCTCTTCCCCTTTTTATTCTCCTTGTGATGATACAGCATCATCCGTGTTCCTCTAACATGAAATCAGTCTTCTGTTGTTTGGTGGAAAGTGCCTAAATAAGGAACATATTCTTAAAAATTTAGTTGTATGTGCTCTAGAAACTGATTTCATACTGTACACCTTCCAGTGAACTCTGTTACTAAATCTAACACAAGGGGTTTTTTAAGGTGTGGCTGTGTTGCGACCATAGGGACACTCTAGTGTGTGCTGCAGTAGGCTGATAGTTTCAGATGGATAGGACAGTTTAAAAAAAAAATATATGTAAAATATATATACTTCTCTCAAAGTAGTGTGAGTCTAGATATCGCTCAACTATTGTTTTAGCATATTTCGCTAGGTCTGTACTACTTTTCTGACTTTACTAATATCCACTGTAGTTAGAAGTTTTAGCAGAAATACATGGAAAAATTGATACAAAAAATAGTTGGCTGTGTGAGATTTCATTTTTGACGTGTCCTTATTTACTCAAGCAGTGCTCTTAATTTGTTTCCTTTATTCAGTTTTGAAATTCAGATCTCCCTAAAAGAATCCTATCATACGTGGTCTAAAACTGTCATTCAAACCCATGTTGCGAACGAGTTTTCAGTGCTGATATCTAAGATTATAGGTAATAAATTATTATTATTACATTTAATAAGCTTATAAAATAGCAGAAGATGTAACAGGAAACTTGTCATATGTCTGACGCAGAGACACTGTGCTTACTGTGAAAAGACTCATCCAGAATTTTTCTCTAATACCTGCAGAAGGCATTTTACAGACATCTGGACTGTGTGTAGTGCAGAGGACTGCGTGCAGCTACAAGGTCTCCCTGCTCTCTGAAGCTTAGCACTGCTTCTGAATGTCAGAGTATACCATAACGAAGGACAGGCATGGACTGGGGAAATTATCTCCTATATGCTTCCACAGTAAACGTAGTGATGCCTCTACAGTGACATTTGGCCATTTTGAGTTTACTCTCTTCCTTCCTTCTTCTCTTCTCTCCTACTTGTCTATGCTAGTAGGAGGCAGCCGTGCTAAAGCTTCCTTTCTTTTTTTCTCAGCGTAGTTTTGGATGATGCTGTAAATGAAATGCCCTTTTTTTTTTTTGTCCTCATCAACTTTGGTTAGTGGGAGAACTGTACCAGAATGGGAAGTGGTGTGGGGAAAAAAGAAAAATAATTNCTTTCTTTTTTTCATATCGTAGTTTTGGATAATGCTGTAAATGAAATTCCCTTTTTTTTTTTTGTCCTCATCAACTTTGGTTAGTGGGAGAACTGTACCAGAATGGGAAGTGGTGTGGGGAAAAAAGAAAAATAATTGTGGTGGGTAGGGAGGCAAAAAGGAGTAATCAAGGTAAAAACAGGCATAATAGAAGAAATGCACAGACTAAAGAAATTGTAGCATATAGAGTGCTACTATCTGTTGATAAATTTTGCAGGACAACAGAAGAAAAAAAGGACTCCAGTCATTGTTACACCTGGTATTGGTTTTCTCATATGTTACCACAAATACTACTGTGCCTGAACTTGCACTCCCATGTCAGACTGCTTCAGTCTTGGCAGTTGCTCGAAAGAGTTCTTCATTCAAGCTCATGTTGACAGTAAAAAACATATTAAAGCTTCTAGAGGAACTGGTTTACCAATTTTTTTATTTACAGTACTATGTACGTCTTGTCTCTCTAAATTTGCTATCTGTTCTTGTTGCTTCAGAGCTACCTTCTACCTATGAAATCAGCTAATATGACTTGAATAAATACCGCTCAAGTGTTGTGGTTCCAGTTGGCTTTTGAGAGTAGTCAGAATTGCAAATGCAATTTTTTCTAAAATAATACAGATATTTTAGTTAAGAAATGTATGTATAATTTTAAGGGGGCGGAGTGCTGGTAAAATATTTAATAGTGCTTTCTTTCCCAAGGCTATATAGTCTCATTGTAGACAGTACCAGCTTTATGTAGTTTTTCTTAAAAGTGAGCAAGTAACTAATTTCTAAATTCTGCCTTACAACAGTTATCAATAGGTAAGATTTATGGTGATCCCTTTGTGGGAGGGCAGTTGTTGCAGGGTTTTTCTGCATTCTTTCTCTTATGTTTTCCTTGCTTCAGTGCAAATAACAACTCCAGATTACTGAAAAACTATTTTTGAAACCTTTCAAAACCAGATCTTAATTCAGAATATGTGTTCTTAGGTCATGTGCACTTAAATTGTGACGTATATGAAAACATGCAATTTTAGATAAAATTTTCAAAACATTTTCTTTCAGTGGTTACAAACATTTAGGCTCCTCTCTCTTCTTCAGTCTCTCTGGAATGAAAGTAATAAACAAAAGCTTGGTAACTAGTCTGTTGAATGTGAATTTTTAAGACTACTTTTAATTGACAGTCAGTGAGACTAGGATTCAAAGTTACTACATCATCACTCTTAAAAATCCCCTTATAAATACAAATATGCTGTTCCAGAAATATGTAAAAGTGTGTGTGTACATATAAATACAAGGATATACATCTCTCTTCGTATATGTATGTATAAAGGAGAATATCTTTATGAAATGTGATTTTCTGTATTTCTCTTTCACCCATTGAAGGAAGGGTTTGTTTCTTTTTTGTTGTTTTTTTTTTACTGTCATAAGATCCCACTTTATACTTTCATTAAATGATAATTTGCCCTATTGCTGCTTTTTGGTATTTAAGATTTGTTGAATAGGCTGTAGAAGGCAGATCAGAAAGCGTTTCTTGTTACTGATTTTGCAACAAGAAAATAGGAAGATAAAATGGCTAGTCGATGGAATCCTCAATTTTCTACTCTAAAAGGGCTGCAGATGAGGGCTGCAGTTTGAATTTGATTGGCATGAGGTGATGTTTATGTTCTGAAAGTTACAAAAATGTGCAGCTGTTCATAAAGAAATAGAAATTGAAATCTGTGGTCTTAGAAAATTCTACCTGATCTTACTATTTATTCCATCCGTTCCCTTGCCTTTGGAGTATCCATTTTCCTTTCAGCAGACCTTTTTTCACTTTTAGTTTTGCCTTTTGTATGCTGGTAATATATATATGAGAATGAGATTCATTCATGCCAAAGTGACAATAAAAAATCATATTCTTTGAAAAAAAATTCTCTATTTAAAAGTGATAGCTAAGAAGAGAATTGTCTTAAACCATTTTTCCATTATGAATTTTTTATAGATAAAATTATCATGAAACCCCTAAAGAGGAGCAACAGAGGTCAACTGTAAAACATCAAGTAGAAGAAGACGTATTTAACTTAAAATTTCAACACATAGTAGTAATTGTAGGATATTGCCTTTTGTTGAAATCATCTATGCTTAGTTGATGTGGTTTTGCTGTGTGAGAGGGTATTACTTCTTTACAAATCCAAAGAATGAAGTAGAGAGCAAAACCCATTCTCCTGTGCTCTTAAGTAAACATTTTACTTACAGGATATGCTGCTTGTTTTAAATATTTCCTTGATATGTTGCCTTGTTAAATTCAGTACTGAGTGAAATATAATAGAGAACATGGGTTTGATTCCAAATAGTTTTGCAAATAGTTTTGCAAAAGGCAGCACATGCCACAATCCATTTTATTTTATATAAAATTCTCTTATCCCTACCAGGATATCACAGGAATATATATGCCCACTTGTATAGGAACCTATTACAAAGAAATATGTGTTACGCTGTGTGCCTTAAATATGTGGCCTAACAGTAAGCAAGTAGGTGAAACCTTTCAGACAATATAACGTCATTCTTAATCTAACAAGCACATGTATTTCTGTTACAGCTTAGTGTTAATGTAGTCAATCTTACTTTCTTGTTTTGTTTTTTTCCCCAGTGTAACTGTGTTTATTGAGGCAAGTATAGTTTTTTCCCCTGCTGTTAATCTGCTTTTTAATTAAATTTTGTACTCTGAATTCTACAACCTGCCTTTCAGACCTTCATAACACTATTATTATTGATCTACTAGAGTCATCAACAAATGTCATTTACCTCTTCCCAGTTGTTTTCTTGTTAACCTAGACAATGTAAAATGAAAATTACAGTGTTTTCTAAAATCTCAGACACGCCTTTTTTTTATGTCTCGACTTGTCTTCATTTGTTGCCGTTCTTCATACTAAAATGTTAGGGAGTACTTATCAGAAGGCTCAACTTCCGTGTCTTGCAAGACAGAGTGGAAGCTGTGTTTTTGTAGATTTGTGTGCAGTTTCTTTTTCTGTCATATGTTTTTTAACAACAGGAATGGGGTCTTCTGCACTGTTGTTCTTTCA
>VYZW01020164.1:5573-26321 GCA_013401315.1 Balaeniceps rex
ACAGAGAGAATATGGAAGATGGAGTAGAAGCCAAATTCTGCTTCCTACTACATGAGCATTAAGAATGTGTTTTTTTAAATTGATAAAAATCTGAAGTGAGAAAACACTACTGAAAGAATAAATGCTAATAGTTCTTAAGATGAACATGCTTATTACTCAGCATGAATATTTCAGGCTGTCATTTAGGCAGGATTTTAGTTTTGTTCTAAATATACTTAGAAGCAATTATGATAACTCTGTAGACTGAAGGTTACTGGTAAATTGTTAAGATTAGTCCACTTTTAAAATAAGCAGGTTTGTGGCCACAAGAAATTGAAAGCTCTGTGAAGTCCACTTTGTACATTAAAGCAGGAAGCTGGGAGGAAGAGAAAAAACTGCTATTAGTGTAGCAGGGAACTCACTGGTGTACAACAGGAAAGAAATGCACAGAACAGTGGGTGAGTATACGGAAACAGAAAGGAGCATGGGTATTCAAAAAGTTAAAAGAACAGCCGAGACCTGCACACTGCCAAGTGTCAATTTTGCTCTATTATACCTCCGCACCAAATTACCAACTCGGAGGCAAATTTGACCCCAACAACATGCAACTTGGCACAGCCATAATGAATCAGGCATAAAAATGTCAGCAGAAGTACTGAAAAGACATGGGAACTGTAGAAAGCAAGAAGACAGTGCAATAGCACTTGAATGGTCTAAGAAGATATAAATATAAGCAAGGGGAGCCATTTAAAAAAATGGGCCATTGAGGCTGAACAGCAGGGAAGAAAACCAGGATGAATTAGACCACAGAACTGTCTCCAGAAGGAATCCCATCTTATAAGATGTTTAGAACAAGACTCAATGAAGTAGTAAAAAATATACCATAGGAAACAATATTACAGGTCAAAGAAGGTCTTTTTCTGTCTCTAACTCCATTCATTACATGGCACTTCAGGGAACCAAGTAGGGAAAAAACAAAGAAAGGGGGAAAAAAAAGACTGGCTGGAAGCAGCATCCTGTTTATATAGGTGAGAGACGGTAGGAGCTTTCCAGCAATGGTGAGAGTTGAGAAAATGTTCTCAAGACAGACATTTTATGCAGGCTATATACAGGGGGTTGGGAAACAAAAAGGGAGTGTTGCAGGGAAAGAAAAAAGTTGTACTGTTGGTGCACAGGCCATACAGATTTGAGAGGAAGTGGAAACATACCGTACCTATGCTCATTTGCTGTTGAGGTTTGTTGAGGACAAAAAGATAGAAGACTAGATTTAAAAAAAAAAAAAAAAAAAANGGCAATGCACAGATTCACAGGCTAGGCAGAAGTGCAGATGCCAGAACACAGGCACAGCTCAGCTCTCCATGCCGGGGACTATAGAAGAGCAGCTCAGCTACATAAGACCTGTTGTATGCACCCAAGCAAGAAAATCAGAGTGTCAGACAAAAAAGAAACAGCAGAAAGAGAAGGCTCTGTACTACTTACTGCCAACACTAGGGAGAACTGTCCAACCACAGCTGGATGCCAAAGTAGACATCCTGAAAGCAACTAACACAATGTGCTGGTTCGTGGAGCCACTGGGGAGCACAGATAAGGTCAAATACTTTCTGCCATGTTGCAGACTGATAAAGCCTCAAGAACACATGCTCTTTCAACAGGGTTGCGTGGGGCCAATGAATTTGTTGACTGGACTCACCAGGGACAGAGACAAGAAAAACAGGACTGTAGTTATCAACCTAGGATTAATAGTTAGTTCACTGCTACATTAGAAGCATTGTTTGACAGAGCTGGAAAATAATATTTGCTGGCACAGTCACAGAGCATTACTTTGTTTGATATGAAAA
The DNA here is from genome assembly GCA_013401315.1 of Balaeniceps rex. Lineage (NCBI taxonomy): Eukaryota > Metazoa > Chordata > Aves > Pelecaniformes > Balaenicipitidae > Balaeniceps > Balaeniceps rex. The sequence continues at coordinate 7,391 of VYZW01020164.1, forward strand.
TGTCAGTGAACATCTCTTTCAATTATTCTTCCTTTCCTATTCTAAAACGATGTTTATTCCACACAAACCTAGCATTATCTCAGTTTAATTCAGAGAATTACTCATATCAGTGAAACTGAATAAAAAATAAGGATACGCAAAATGTTACAAAATACAAAACCCATGTAGGACATCTAGGATTAATCTTCACAAAAGGAAAGAAAACTGCCACCCAAGCTAAAAGCCCTTGTTGTAGCTTCACCGGTTTTAACCATGCATAACAAAGAGGATGATAAATCTTTAAACACTTAAGAAGAAGTTTCCATGAACTTCTTCACAAGCTTCTTTCAGTGGAAGGAGTAGAATATTTTCAAATCATCTGACAGTAACCTAAGACCTTTAATTCACACCTTCTACAAAGCACATAACCTGCTATGTCTGCCTGCAGTGGAAGAGGTAAGTTTTAAATAGAGATGCCAGATTTATCAGATGCCCAGACATATGGGCACTATATATATATGTGAGCACACAATACCATCGATTACATGATCAGAATTACGTCCCTCTTCTCAACAAAACCAGTGGAAATCTGAATTTCCAACACCATAGACTAGCTGGCCACTGAGTCAGAAAAATCTGAAAGAGGGATCAGAGTATAGTCATACATTTCTTTCTGCATCTTTTATAAAACCACCTTTTATAAAACCACTTAACCGCACATTAAGTCTTACCTCCCTGTCCAAAATACCCACAACTAGATATACCAAGTCCAATCCTAGTGCTCACACAAACAATTCAGGGAGTGGCCTAGGTTGGTTCCATCTCTCTAAGAATTGCTGGAGTAGATATTATCTTAGGCTTCATGCCTTTACATTGCTGTGTTGCTCCAGCTCTTTACCTCAACCCTTCACAAGCAATCTGAGATCTGGTGCAGTGATCTTACCACCTCTATGACACAGCCAGATGCATGCCAGAGTCTGGGTCTGTTAATCCCTACACAGAGGGGGCAGAAGAGAAGCTCCCATAAGAAGTGCATGGCTGGGTGCTGAGGTCAGGCTAATCACCAGGTCAGGAAGGTATGAATGAGCAAGTAGTGTTGTTTAATGGAACAAAATGAAGCTGGAAATCAAGATTCCCAATGTCTCCACTGCATTTTCTAAGAAAGCAGGGTAAATTCTGATCATGTAAGGGAACACTGTTCCTTCCCTTCAGCTGGGGTCAGAGGGCAAGCAACATAAAACTTGGGCAAGCTTTCAGTATTAAACGCAAGGCTAAAGTGTGCTAAAGCATGCTGGTGGAAATGCAGTAAGAGTATGTGCAAGAATATCATCCTGGTAGAAATGACACATGGGGGGGGGGAAAGAAACAAACAAGCTGATTTGGAAATCAGAAATCCATTTTTTTAAAAAAATTGTAGTTGGGATTAAGTGTGCAGACACAATTTTATTAATCTCCATGTGGTTCTGCTGGTTGCGGATCTCTTGCAGGGTCCCCTACACAGTCAGGGTATGTACGCCTGCAGTTTCTCAACAGGCTGTTGTCAACTGTCTCTTGAAGGTATCAAGTGGAAGTATATGACTTCCAAGCTACACAGACAATGGATGCAAAGCAAGTAGTGTGTAAGATGGAGGTCTTCAAAATAGGCAGCTGCAGAGCTATGAGACCGATATATCAGACAATTAACTTGGTGTTTCAATAACAGATGGTAAGTAAGAGCGTGATCGCCAGATGACAACAGCTATGTAGAACGAGTTGTCCCCAGCAGAAATACAGTGGTTATAGGAAAGACTTTGCAGCAAGGTACTACCTTTTCCAAATCCTCTATTTGGCATCTACTAGTTAACCAGAGTTGTTTTAGAAAGGAAATAAAATATCAGGCAGTTATCAGAAAAAATTTGAGTAGTTTCATGCTTGTTATCTGCTCCTTTTTTTTCCCCCCAATTTACTAGAAAGTAGCCATAAGAGAAGAAAGAGACAACCGTTTCACCAGATAACCCCATGGAAGTCCACTAGCCTCTGCTATTAGGTACGCCTGTGTGATTCTAGAGCAGACGCTCTAGATTTGTGCTGCAGTAAAAGGGCAGCCGCATGTGGCGTTTTGGCTGGGTGTCTGTGGGGAGAGCTGGCAGTGAGGCGGCCCCATGGGATTGCCTTATTAGAATTCCACAAAAAAATTAAGGGAGTGTTTGGGATGATGATTATGGTGCATCAGCTGGAATCACTTCCCCTCCGGATGCTGCTAAATCATCTCTGACAGAAATGGTTTATCCCCAAGGCTCCTGAAAACATTTCTGAACCACAAACTCTGTCTTTGCAAAGGACTTGAGCTGACTGAGAGCAGATATTTCCAAAACATTACCATGTGAGACAACACTCTCTAAAACCTTTTATCCCTTCTCAAGCCTCCTACCAATCACACCAACAGAATATTCTACTATATTGAACAATAAACACAGTGTTTTTTTCCAGGCTTTGGCAGCAGCATTCACCTAATACTATTTTGTTTACACAGAAATCTGAAGGCTTGCCCATTGCCATACAAGGGAAAGTTTTTAAAAATTTCTTAAGCTTCTTTCCTGCTCAAAACAGGCACGCCCAGGGAGCGCAAGTGTAGCAAAAACCAGAAGCATTTGGAAGCCCAGTATCAAACACAGGCATCCTATCACTGACACTGAGCCGAGTTCTATGTTGATTTTTATCCTTGCAACTACAGTGTCTCCAGCAGTGCTGCGAGGCCTTTATTCTAAATGTTCTTTTCGCTAATAGGAGTCTTGAGTTAGCTGAAAATGCTGTATAGTTGTGCAGAAATTTCCTGCAGAACTAAAAAAGATGTTCTTTCTGTAATTGCAGATATGTCAGAAAAACCAGGCAGCCAGAGCAGCAACAGGCTGAACAAGGGAAACAAGTAATGGAGTAAGAAGATTAAGGAGGAAAATGTTGAACTAATCTATCAGAAAAACAACAAAAAAACCTCACAACAAGTAGGCTGGAAGCAAGGATCAATGGGTAAGGAATCATGGATATGATGGGAAGAGGAGGCCAAGTCTGTGCTCGCTGAGCTCTCACCCCCCCCAAATTCAGTATGAAAGTTTCCTGGAGTCTCCTCATTCTTCTGCAGCCAGAAGAGATGGAGGGAAAGGGAGAGGAAAATTTATGGAGGAAAACAGAAAAACAAAAAACAGTGTTAGTTCTTACTTTGTTAGAACTAATGTTCCTATGTCAAGCTAGGCAAATCACTTAAACTGAGCGTTCTACTGCTTGTTATTCATCATATGTTCCCCATTTTCATGTTCAGCTTGAAACATGATTTGCAGAAGTGCTGAGCCCTCACAGCTGCAGCTGGGAATTGTGCTTGTACTCTGGGAACTGCTCAATGAGAATTGTGCTTCTATATATAAAGTATAAGTGTTATAAACATGTTGTCTATGTATAGTGTTAACTAATGCTAAGTATGCTAAAAAAGAAGAAAAAAACAAATTCCTTAGGCATTACAAAATAGACACCCAAAGGAGGTAATTTCATACGTTATTTCCAGTACTATCACCTCAGTTCACAGCATTTTTCTGAAAATAAGCATCTTGAAGTATGCGGATACTAGAATAAGCACTAAAAACAATAATGCTGTCTCCCAAGATGATTTTAAATAGCATGTAACAGGTGAGGTTTAGAGACCTCTACTGAATGATGGGGAGAAAACAAAGTAGCTGCTCATCAAGCAAGAACTGCCCATCTGGCAAATGAGGTGAGGCTTCACAAAGAAAATTAAACACATTATACAATCCCACCTACCTTGTAAGATATTATACAAAGAGGCCTAATTAATTTTGAAAATTTAACTCTGGCATTTCCTAGTAACTGCGGCTTTGATTCTGCAATGTCAGTTGTGGTCTCCCATGCATTATGGGAAAAGTAGCATCTCACTGCCATAAATTTCTGAATCCCATAAAAAGATTTCAAACATTATATACCCCTTTTAGGGGATTTTCCAGCTGAGAGAGAAAGTAAGCAAAAGCAGAATTAGTACATCAGTGGTCGCATATACCCACACAAAGCCTCTGTGCAACAAGTCAGGACTACATCTGCTCATCCTCAAATGAAGCTTAGGTTTAAAAAGCATGGGCTGACTCAGCCCTAAGGGAGTGGGTTGGAGGGGAAAGGGGAAAAATATTGTTTCGTTCTCATGAACAGCTTTAGGTTGAAGATTTTATGCTGAAAATGGTACAGTTGATTTAGTCTCCTTAAGCCAACTACTACCGACGTCAAAGCATACAGAGACACACAATTTTCATAATGTCTTGGGGAAGAAACAGGAAGAAAAAAGAGAGAAAGGAGAGAGGATATTTAACATTTTGTAAATATAAACAAACACACACACAAAATCAATTTATACGGTAAGTCCTTTGCTTGCTCAACATATTGCAGTGATTTAAAAACCAGAATGCCTAGTCACAGATGAAACATTTGGAGACTACATATGCTATCACATAGGGTATGTGGCATTATAAATCACTTGCATACACAGAATGAAAACCTTGTGATTTTAAATGTTGCTGTTGAAACAGAGTTAATGGTAAACTATGCAACTTGACTGCCTCCATAGCACTATCCAAACCTGCTTTGTTCTTCCCCCTTCCCTATCCTTAACCCTCCCTCAAATTTAAAAAAAATAAAATTAAAAAGTTTAAAAATACAGCTTGCCATCTGTTCCCATGGAAGTATCATAGATGAATAAATACAATAATTTACTACTTTTGAAACAGCAGTAATCATCTGGTAAATATACTGAGACATATTTGTCTTGTTAATATCACTTGTATCTGCCAACAGTAGTTTTGAAGATTCCCCAGGGTATAACAATTAAGTCTGCTAGCGCTTCAAACTTGTACAAAGAAAAGTATGGCATATGGATCTGGGTGTCTGGGTCTTTCTACAGAACTTGATAGGAATCATGGATTTCCTATTTGTTCTGTCAAAAAAGAATTATAAGCTGCTCACCCTCTGGCTGGAAGGTATCCACAAGAGTACTATAAACTCTCCATTTAGAAGGATGCATTTCTGTACTTTGAGTATTTATAGGTGCTATGACATCATAATGCTGGGAATCATAGTATTTATATGTTTTCTGTAAAGGAATCATTTACAGTAAAGCTATTAGAGAAAGCGAAGAATACTAGCTAGCCCATCAACAAGTGCTCCATAAACACAAACAAGATACATAAGCTGAAAAACATCCTATGAACCTAACATTAATCACATAGCTGGAAATTAATTTTACTTTTGTCATGACATGTACAGTTGAGTAAAAGAAACCCAGGGCAATAAGTATTAAAAAAGGAGGGAGACAAAAGGAAAAATGTTTTACTAAAAATATACTAGTCTTCTGTTCACCTGCTATACTAGTTGTCCTTCAGCTTTGTCCTCCAGTTTCTCCTGCGGCACTCTTACCCTGTTCTGCAGGATAATTGATAGTCATTACATAAGATATGGGATCACCCTACTCTTGCTCTGTGCAAATGCCTATAATCTGACAAATGTTTTGTTTTTCCGTGCACATAACAAAGTAGTTGTCATACATGGCAATTTTGCACGATGTTGCATCTATTCAACAGGGAACGACAGTTAGCACAAGGGAACGAATAAAAAGAATAATCCACTTTTGTATGAAATCAAGTTTTAATGAAATTGTCATTAATATTTATGTTAACTGTCATCAAAACCTAAAGAGACATGTTAACATTAGAATCTGAGCAGCCTGGAATCACATTAGTCTCCCGTTTCAGAGAAAAGCTACTTTAAATGCAAAAGCTCTGATTTCTGTTCTAGTGTTGATTGTTTCTTTTGAAAGCGTTCCTCCCCACATCCACCCTCATCTTCCTTCCAGATGTTCATGGAGCAAACACCAAGTGCTTTGGATAAATGAATGCATGCAGTTGTAAGGGCAAATTGACTTCTATTTGCTAAGAAGTTCTCTAGTAAGATTTGCTGATGACAGAACACCAAAATCTTGTCTCCGCACAATTCCTAGTTCCCTAGCTACTGATTTCCTAATATCTTATCTTTCTAGTGGCCAGGATGCAGAAAAGCTTTCTGTTGATCATCAGGAATGGGCTCTAATAGGAAGCCTGTTTTTAAATGGTCATTATTATGGTCAGTGTATTATTGAAGTTTGCATTCTACACAAGCTGAACAAGTCCACGTGTGTTGGAAGTGATTGCTTCTGATAAAGATGCACAAGCTACGTGTACAAGAGCAAGATATAGCAGGAACATGTGAAGGGAAGGAACCTCTGTCACCTGTACAGGCAGAACTTACCCTTTGTTCCGCAATACCCTCATGGAAAGCTGTGCAGCTTGAGTCCCAGCTCAAATATTTTTCTTTTTCTTTTTCTTTTCTATTTCTTCTCATCATCCTGACTTAGAAATCATCCAGGCATTATAATAACCATGCATTTCTGTTTTGCAACCAGGTACACATTGCACTAAAGAATATGGTGGACTGTAAGGGCGTAGGGTATCTGATCACCCCCACCTTCTCCTTAAAAAAAAAAAAAAAAAAGAAGGAACAGAACAAAACTCATTATCATACACATGCATGCTGGCAAACAATGTATTCCTCTCAAGAACCAGTATGCAGACTTTCACACCTCTGATTAAATCTCTCATGGCTACAGAGGGCGGTGAATTTACAGAAAGTCCCATAACGTGTTTTCCTTTAAAAAAACAAAACAAAACAACACAACCAAACAGAAAGCAAACAAATATCCCCCCCCCAAAACCCCAAACCAAACAGAAAAAAAACCACAACACCAACAAAAAAATAACCACCATACCAGGCAAAACTATTCCTTTGAAAACCTTTTCTAAATTCTCTTTTTCTTCTCAGTGGATGGAAGGGAGCAATATCTGTCCTAATTAGCTCAGGGTCAAGACTAGAAATAGAGCCACTGCTGTTCATCGGTGCCCCAGACAGTACATTTTACAAAAAGTAGCATCAGAGAAATTGTTGCAATGCTTTTATAACTGCCTGGTGTGCTCTGTCCATACCAAGCTGGATTAATCAATCATTAGCAACCTTAACTGTGAGACTAAAAATCCGCTAGCAGATTAAACACTAAATAGATGGCAAGTCAGGTACGGACACTGCAAGGACAATTCAAACCAGGCTCCAACAGCTTCTTCCGTCCAGGCAGGCAGACTCCAGGGTCCTTGTTGGCCAGGCGAGCGTGTGCTGCAGGAGGTACCAGCTGTGTTTGCAGTAAGTGGGTATCTCCAGTCCTGTGTGCGACTAAGTTTTCCAGGTCCTGCATCTGAGTGCTGCTTCCCTCCTCTTGAGGGAAGCCAGAGGGCTGGCTGCAGGGAGCAGGCTTAGCAGCTGAGATAAGGCGAGGGTCAACCCTCGCTGCTTAAATCTCGTTACTGCCTCACCACCAACTGGACCTGCCTTGAGGGGTGATGGGGGCTGCTGGACGTTACTAGATGTTGCCAAGGTAGAAATACCTTTTCCAGTAGGGAAGACTATCTGGAAGTACACAACCAAACACACAGATGGCTTTGGTAATGTTACCAGTAATAAGGGGCCTACCAATTATTTTACAGTCAGTGGAATCACTGTTCAACCTTCCCTGGCCAGAGGTAACTCTGCAATGGAAATGCATTTGTCAAAACCAGATTCCTTCCCTCAGGTACCAACTATACCAGCAGAACAATAATGAACTGTCCCAGGAGGCATTTTTTCAAATCTGTTCTATCTAAAATCTCTTACAGTCATTTTTAGGCACCTAAAAAAAGGTTATAATTTTTCATGGAAGGCATTTTCAAAATATTAGGGCCATGTATTTAGGCAGAAATAGGTACATGCAAACCCTCCACTAAATAAGTCCTTTGGGGAATCCTAGATCACAGGCTTTGGGCTGTTTGTTGGCAGGCACCCTGTTTAAAATAACAGCCTAAAAAGGCTTAATGGCCTGGCTCAATTTTGTTAAAACCCAAGAAATTTTTTGGAAGAACAATAGGCAAATCAGAGTGTTAGAGGAAAACCAGAAGTGAAAGAGCAAAGTCCAGTCCTCAATCTGGGAAAAAACAAAAAACCACAAACGTCTGAGAGGAGTTTATAACTGAAGTCTGTACATATCTGACGGCACATGAAGGCGATGGCCCCATATTGACCGTTTACTGTCTCTCATAATACAACAGCTAGGTAAGACCAAGTGAAGGTGCTCACGGCTGAGGGGTGTTGCAGGTTCTACACAAAGTGTGTAGCTTCCCTATGGAGCACCATGCCACAGGATACTGGGATGCATTAAAGTTTACATGGCCTCAAGAAGAAACTGGACAAGATCAAGGAAGAAAAATCCATTAAAGGCTATTAAATACATAGAAACTACCCTCTGACTCAGGAAGTCCTCAGCTTGAGGCTCAGGGGGAATATCACATGCCTACCCATTTCATATATCCTTCCCTAAGCATCCACCTTCAGCTCCTGCGAGACAGGATACTGCACCAAACAGACCTTGATTTGGCTCATATAATGCAATCATTTGAAAAAGAAACAAACAAAAAAACCTTGCAAATGTTTTTGTAATTCAACTACTGTAACATTTTGCAAGCATCAGAAATTTTGAAGAGTTGCTTATGGTCTTTTAACATAAAATTCGCATTCGGTTCTGAATTCCTTGTAGTTTTAGACAAACCAATGGATGAAACAGAGTAAGTGAGGGCTTTTCCTTTTTTACCCCCAAGTTTGTTTTGGTTTCTTTGTTAACATATGTGGAAGAAGGTTTCATTTAAAGTATTCAACTGATAGAGCAAAATACAACACAAATATGCCACCTCTGTGCCTCAGTTGTTTACATTTGTATTACTACGCTAGTTTTAGTGAGACAAATGAGAGATGGTAACAGAGAAATGGACAGATGTGGAACTACATGCTGTTTTCTCCCCAATAAGCCAAAAGAAAGAGGAAAAAGTGCAGGAAAAACACATGACAATTTTCTGCAGGATACAGTATGACATTCATGTTATAAGAATATATAAAACAATCAGTTTTGTTTCTTGATATGGAAAATCCTTTTCCTAGTTCTATATTTGTTCTTGAATTCTTTTATTCAGTAGCTACAGAGCATATTTTTCGGTCCTTTAAAAAAGGGGGAGGCGAAAAAAACCGTTATATGCATAGACAAAAGCCCATACCCAACCATTTAGAAACCAAGTATTAGAAGCTCAATTATTGTAGCTGAAAGCTATGTCCGTTATTTCATTTGAGTCAGAGTTTACAGGAGCCAGATGGTCTTGTGCTAATTTCACTCCTCTAAAGCAGGTTCTACAAGACTGTATACATTTTTGTAGTAAGTCTTGAAAATGACAGAGCAACTTAAGTGTACATTGATTTCATTTCCCTATTCTCATGGGCTACACCTACTGACGGGTCTATGCTTGTGGGGATTTCCCAGAAACAAGTGCTAGAGAGATCTCATTTATTTTTGCACTTTTTTTCTTGTCAGTTGGGATCTAGACACATCCCACTTCTATTTTTATTTCTTCTCCCCTCAGTTACTACTGAGCTGAGGGGGCTGAACTAACATCTTTCATAGATCAAGAGGAAAAACATTGCAGCTGAGGCAGCAATAAAGCAAGTTCCACTTGCTGCTCTCATCAGCGCGTTTCAGTCACTTGTCAGAGCAGCTGGACATGGAAGGCAAATCCCATACCTCTGCCCTTGCCACTGACCTGGATCAGAGGGGCAGCAGCTTTTTCCAGCACTGGTCACCAGTTTACTAGAAAGCAGAAATAGATCCTTCAGTTTACATCCCTTAGAGCCACAGAGTAATAAAGGGGTGGAAAAGCCGAGGCAACATTCATCCTGGTTGGACTTGATCTAATGACCCACAGGTGAAAAGCTCTGTGTATCCCATTACCATTTCTTTGAGTCATCCCAACCTTTTGTTCCCCACCTTTATTAAAAGACCCGAAGATTAATGCAGGGAACAAAAGGCAGAGAAATAAATCTTGGTCCACGTTACATCCCAGAGGTGATGTTTCACAAGCGTAATTTGGAGGAAAAGGTGTTTTGGTGGTGTTTTTTTGTTTTGGGTGGGGGTTTTTTTGGGGGTTGGGTTGTTTTTTTTTTTAACATACAACAAAAATCACCATAAAATCTGATAGCACTGATAGGTGTCTAGATTGAGGCTTCTATAACTTTGAAGCAATCATAGGTAAAGATATTGTTCAGAGTTTAAGTTTTACAACATTAAATGGCTTTATTATCCTTACAGTTTCAAAGCAGACGAGTAACTCAGTTCCTCCAGGAACAAACACAATTAGTCATCTGTAGACATTACAGAACGATTAGGTTTTTTCCTAACAAAATGAAAATCCTCTAATTATCTTTAAAATACTTGTAGCTTATCTCGCTTTTAAATTTAAAGAGGCATAATGTATGCCAAATTAGAATTAAATGCATCTTATTTACCTGGCTTTCTATCTTGGTCAAATTTGGACTATTATTTCAAATGAGCAATCACTCTACTTTCTACCATCATCAAGGCTGTCATTTAGTTGAGATTTTCTTTTCCTTCTTTTGTTTTAGGTGTTTGTGTGATCTTGCTAAACTGAAAGGCAGGACTGACTTGCTTTTGACTGTTCTGGCCAAATCTATGCTGACTCAGATCATTTGTAATCTAAAAATGCATTTTCTGTCTTCCCCTGTTTTCATTTGGAAGCTGATTTTGCTTCTCATACAAGGATTCAGAACATTCAAAATAGTAAGAAATAAAAATATCCTGAAATTAGTGCTGACCCTGCTCTTGCCCCACTGGTTAATTTTCTGCAACCTTAGATGTTGGCACCTGCAGCATCACATTCTTAAGTAACTGCTCATTTTGCAGCTAGTTCTTCCACTACTTTTACCCAGAATTTATGCTTACATAAGCATACACACATCCCAAAAGTATTTAGGTAAGTTGTCAAGACTTTCTATTAAGTAAACAGCATATAAATATCTGCAAACGATGAGAGGAAAAAAATACACCATTTTTAAACACTTAATCATTATATAAGTGCTTTTAAAAGCATGATCCATAGATGTATACATTGGCATAAATATCCTTGCTTGCTGTCTCTTTACATTGCTAACACGTACTCATTTAATGTTTTCCCTTTTCATTTGGGGGAATTTCTCTCATTGCACATCCTCTAAATGACTTCCAGCAGTTCAGGAGTTAGCCTGGAGGGAGCAGGGGGGAAGGCACCAAACCCTCTTAAATACAAATAACTGATCCAGGCTAAAAGCAGGTTCTTTTTAGGTTTAAGCTGGCAGGAGGAAGAACATTATTTTGCACTTTGTTCTGTGCAAACTTGGAGTGCCTGGCACTTTTTTTGCCACCCCCCCAAACCACTCATTCTCATAGCACGTGAATAGCCCCTAACCTGCAATGCAAAATGACACTTCTTGGCCCTAAATACAGATGAAGCGAAACTGTCCTGGTTTTGTCTCTGCCAGGATTACAATGGAACTGTCATACTATAAATATCAGGCTCTTGCTGTGGCTTTTTACATGTTTAGTTACTCGAAGCTTATATTTTAACCTTTTATTTCCTATCATAAGTCATTTTCTCCCCTGCTTCCAATTCCTCAGTCCTAGAGAGAGCTGAGCAACAGTTAACTCTACACAAAATAGCCCTACCAATTGCCACTTTTTCAGTGAAGGGTCTTTGACAAGTTTTCCCACCACCTTCTGCCTCCCCCCAAGACCTAGGAAATCAACGTTTAGAGGGTCAAGTGTTCACAGAAAGACTTGACAAAATTTGAAGAAGCAAAATATGAAATTTGAGTACATTTTTCAAAAAACATAAGTATTACCTCTATGTCATTCAAACCATGGTATTTTATTTAATGAGCTCATCAGAAAGAATTATTGCTCAATAAAAGCTATAGACACTATATACAATGTACAATTTGGGATAAAACCAAGAAATCTGAAGAAATCAGTAAATAACAAAACCATTTTAAGACAAACGTGGTCCATGACTCTAATAATGAAGGGAATTGCCTTCACCACCACTACCCTGCTGCATGTCTCTGACCAGCACTAGTAACAGTTTTGCCTTCTATTTTTTCCCTTTCACCTCTTAACTTTAATATCTTGCATATGGAGAATACCACAGTGGAGCTGGTGCTTTCCAATATCTTAATTGTTCTAGGTGGTTCCCCTCCAACGTGATAAAGGATTGGCCTCAAATATACGTTTGTTATCTCTGGACTACAACAAATCAAAGCTTCTAGTAAAGATGGTTCCAGCAGTCGGAAAACTGGAGGTTTATGTACTGTTTCTCTAGCATCTTCTCAGAAATACTGCAGGTACATCAAAGCTCTACTTTACACATTGCTTTCTACAAAACCATGAAACTAAAAGTCTTCCTCCTTATCTTTGACACACTCCTTCTAAGAGATGACTTAAAACGCAGGATGAAGACTGCAGCTGAGATCTGTCCTTCTCTGGCACAAGGAGACACCTTACAAGTCAGGATAGAACTGATCTAGGCTTAGGCCAGAGCTTTCTTGAGATGCTGGTCCAAGACTGCACAATAAATCGCTCTCCTCTCAACAAGTTCAAGGTGTTGTTGCATACACAGCTACATGTACGTTTTGAAAAGCAAACCAACTCAAGACAGGTCAAAAACCAGGACCAAAACACCCACCAAAAAGGAAAAAAAAAAAGTATGATGCAGTCACATTTATTAGTGCTCTGGGAAGACAAGAGCTTACTCTAAAAGAAAGCCTCAGCTGAAACCAGTGGTATCTACTTTGATATAAACAATGACGACAACAATATGATCTGCCCAGTGAAAATGCTAAGAATGCTGGAGGGTCCATTTGTCAAGAAAGCTATTTGTTTTGGATTATTCACTTAGTTCCTCGGTTAATACATTCCAAGAATCTGACTATTACATCCAGGCTATGATCTTTCAAACTGTGTTTAACTGGTGTTACAAAAGATGAAATTCTCTCATTTTGAAGCTGAGACAGAAATCATTACAAAAAAAGAATTCAAAAACCCCAAAAGCCATGAAACCCCAAGAAACAAAAACCACCCACCAAAAACCTATAACTCCCAGAACACACAGAAAATTAACATGGCTTAATAAAATTCATGGTGGGCCTGTTAATGCTGCTGTTTTCTAGAAGAAAATAAACATATTGACTAGTGCTCCTTCACACAGAATCCCTCAATTGTCAGCATTCAGGTAAGCCTATGGCTATAAAGAAATAAACAAATGTTGATTTATCTGTGTTATAAATATACTGTCCCTCTCGCATATGAGCAATTTATAGACACAAGAAAAACACAATGGACAGAGAGAAGGGCAGGGCATGGACTGAGGCTCCGTTCCAGTCCCCTCGGACTCAGGACAAATCACTGGCATTCGAGTCCCATTCATTCATCGCTACCTTCAAACAAAGCCACTGCAAACTCCATGCTCAGTGCCATGACCTTTCTCTGCCCATTTCCACCATGAACAAAATGGTACTTTACCCATTCTTCTTAAGAGCACATGCAGGTTTTTACCTGCGATTTTCAAAGCAGCACTCCACCTATAGTCTTTCTGTTGTACACTCCACTTTTCAGATCCTCCTACAGAAACCCAAAATAGTTTGTCAGATCTGTATGTAAACCCTGTTTCTCCGTAAGGCCTCAAAGAGAATTTATATTCATACTATATGCATGCATCTACCCTCTGTGGGATATTGCCAGCTGAGCTAGGGTTTCTTCACCATCTAATCCAAGCACATCAAAGCATCTTAGCAGCTCTGGAATGAATAACTACAGGCTTTCATGACATAATTTATACACATATCTAATGTGCTGAGCCAAAGACATCTGCAGTCCTGTGAAGCAATTCAAGTTTCAGAACTGTGGTCCTGCACGTTCAGCCCAGCTCGTGAGGCTTGACAGCGATTAACCCAACCCACCGTGCTCCCTTCCCTGATGGGACAGGGGAGATTGTCACAGAGCAGTGCCGTTGCCTGTGCTGCTTCCAGGCATCTAGTAAAGCCATCCAGCCACAGAGCTTTCGCACCAGCTCAGTACATAGCAGCATTTGGGATATATTCTAGCGCTATGGGAGGGTTTTGTTAGATCTGCACCGTCAGCTTTCAGGAGACGCCAGCATTCCCAGCATTTGGGCATCCCCCCATGTCTGAGTAAGTTCACATCTACAGAACGAGTTACAGCGTTACCTTGGAAATTTCTATTTTTCAAATATTTTGATCTCTGATCAAAGCATTCGAAGTCAGGCTTCAGAAAGCAACTGTGTATTAGTTTCTCTTTTTGCTCAAATACTCCACATTGCTCCTTATACAGGGAATGTCTTCCAATTCAACAGACCATAGCCTTTTCCTAATTTAAATTCCCCCATAAGCCATCCCTTGTATATGACCTGGCAAAGTGAGCTTTACCTGAATAACTGAACTACAAAAAAAAGGTAGAAAGAATTTGATGCAACTCAATCTAGAAATTCAGAAAGGCCAAACTGTTGTCATATCATTGTATTACAGTAAATATAGCCATTCCACTTCTCATCCCTCAGGTCATTTCTTGGGCTCATATGAACCAAGACATTTAATTAGATACCAAGCTCCTGGAGGCAGAGATATCTTCTGTCTGTAGCTATGAAGTTTCTAGTGTGGTTTTGGGCACGGTGAAGATAGTTTCCAAAAGAGCTTTGCGTAAATAATCTGAATCCAATTTTCCTTTCTGTTTAAGCACCAGAGTAACTCACCAGATCCTTAAAAGGTTTCAGTAGGATGGGCATACAGCCCACCAGATGCCCACTGTGATTTTTGTCTTGAAGTGTCACAATGGCAACATCTGACTGCAGAGTTCTTTGTACAATACTTCAGTGCCTTTACTCTGTATTTTATTCTGGTGCTGTAGAGGAAACAGTCTTCCCTTGGACATCTGGATTCAAAGGAAACTGAAATCCAGGCCCTTGGCACATGACCAATGATATGTAATATTTAGTGGGACTATCCAGGGGGTATCTTCAAAATAGCTGGGAGAACAGGACATTTAGGTGGTAAGATCATATAAATAATCGTACTTCTCAGATGGAATCATTTCATGCCTGTGAACAAAGCCAGTAACCATCTTTTTTTTTTTGTTTTGGAGAAGGCAATCTTAGTCAAAGTCTCATCTCCTCTACAGACAAAAAAAGAAAAAAAAAAAAAAGTTATCCTCAATGAAGATGTTGTCAGACAGAAGCTTGTTAAGCCAAACCAAACTGTATGTCACTGCATCGCTCATGTATCTCATGGAAACTGCAGTTCAAGGGCCTCCCACTCTCCTTCCAACCTCTGGACTGGGCTACATCTTAACAACAGCTAGGTCTCCCTTCTATTTTTAGCCTGGTCACAAGTCTTACAGGGTCCAGCTATAGCTTGCTTCAAAGAAATGTGAGTAGGAGGCTCTTGAGCTACAATTCCCAAAAAGCATTTATACCTGGGACACAGTTATATCTAATCCTGCTTTCTACTTCCAAAGAAACAAAACCAAAAATCATCCTTTCTGGAAGCTTTGTGAAAAGTGCTATTCATTAGCTCTTCCCTTCCCATTCCAAGATGGAAATGATTGCTGATAAGCTTATGTCCTACAAAACGGGCATTGCTCTTTTCTGTAACTCATGGCTAATGATTACTAGGTTCAGTTTTAAAGAAAATATCGAAGAAAGCTGCCCTAGACGAGGACTTAGCCCTTGAAAATGTTGGACTTTTGAAGAAGCCCCCTTTTAAATTAGTGAAACTATCAAAGGATTTCTTCAGCTGCTAGGGGGAAAATGGAATGATGAAACATTCACTTTGATTCATGTCTCTATCTGAACAAGTAAAGGTGTCCCAATGCATTTTGATGTTACTTCCATAAGGCATGAGAATGACAAGCCAAAGAACTAGCTAGCTGGTTTTCTCTCCAAAGTTCATCCTCAATGATTCATATATTTACCAACACTTTATTTAAGCTCTACCATTCAACTAGTTCTGTGCTCCATGCAGTGTAAATCAGACTTGGAGAATACTGCAGAAAGGCAATACATCATCTTTACACCTGTTGACATGGTAAGCTTTGATCTTTAGGTCTGCCTTAGGCTAGGATCAGAAAGAAGGGAGCAAAGCCAGAGCCTTTCGTTTCACTGGGCTGTTTTGATTCAAGTTCTAGGGATACACTGATCCACTCTATTAGTCACATCTTTCCATCTGTCTGCAGTGCCAGTTGGAAAGAAATGAGAAAAAAATTATCTTTTAATTTTTGCGTCCAAGTATGATTAAAACCCCTCACTTGAAAAAATCCTTAGAATAAAAATCAAATATAAGATAAAAACCAACAGCTTAAGCTGGATTACTGCAGAAAAAGAAAAATGAGAATGTGCTCTTCAGGTAAAACACTGACCACGTACTCAAGTTTGTAAGTGCACATTCTCTGTGTATTTAAAACACACATTAAGGACTCAAGAGTTCTTCACAAACAGAAATCCACATTGCCATCTGCCTACAGTGTCTTTCTGTTACAAAATGTACATGCGTACATTGCTTTTCAGACTCCCTATGAACAATTTGTGCCGAGCGTCTGAGACTTTAGCTATAATATCTAGTCAAAGTGGTAACTACAGTTATGGTCCTGGTTCTTTTCAAAGTGAGTTCCAAAGCCCTTTTTTCCTCATGTTATTTACAATGTCCTGGTAAATTAGTTCAGATTGTCAGATAAAATTTCCCCACTCAACAAATCGTCTTACACCAGCATTTTTCCATTAGAGTTTTTGCAGCAAGTGGATGGAAGACAAAGTGAAATGAATTTAGGCAATGAAACTTAATTGAAACCCACCCAACACAGAAACAACTGTACTTCTTGGAAGACATGTGTTTCAGCTGTAAAACTTCTCCCACTGCCTATGCAGACAGGTTTATTGGGAAAAAAATGAAGCAAACAAGCAACAACAAAACCCCTCAACACTTTAGGGCAGATTTTCATGGATTTTAGTTGATACATGAGCACTAGTTTCATTATAATTTTTCACTGCAATTTCTGATTCCAAATCCCTTAGGCCCATTTTCAAACTCTGCTGAATTACTATGGTTGTATATTCCTTTACCAAACAACATATATATAAAGGCTGCAATACCCAACAACTGATGAAGTGTTTGCAAACTTAATCTCCATTTTCTTAAAATCAGGCATTGCTATGACAACGTACTACTACCACACCACAGATCCAGCAATGCAGGCTGCAGGAAACACTACTCATCTATCTCTACGTTACTTTCCTCTATATTCTGTCATCAGATTTCCAATTTCCTGTCTTACTTATTCTGAATCCTTGCGAATGCAGTTCAGCTGCTGTTCTAATTTTCCCAGGTCTAATGTATTATAACCCTTACTTTACTTCCTCACAGAAGAAACGCCTATCATAGTCTCTAGCATGGGATCTTCAGGTGCTCTTCTGAACAAATATCTCTGTAAACAACCCATTTCAGCTTTTAGCAACATTAACCTCATTCCTTAATAACCCCATTCAGGTTTTCCAACAGCCCCAATGACTTTTGGCTTGACTGCAGATTTCTTGTACACATTTTTTTATATTCCGCATATTTAACCTGGTTTCTCATGTACCATTTACTACTTTTCCTTCCCAGAGTTTCTATATTTCACTCAAGTTTTCCTGACGTATGCTTTTATTAACTTTCTCCTTCAATATCTTACACTTCAAATAAGCCAAGTCTTATTTATACTTCAAATACTCTTCCTTTGTTTTTTATCAGTTAATTAAAAAAAGACAAAACCTCTTTCTTCATCTCAGTGTGTTTTTCCCACCTCTTTCACTAGTCTCTCATACAGTTGATCAGAGTACAGACAGAATATGTTTAGTTGAAAAACTCTTCCTTTGAAAACACAAGCCCACACCAAGTTGAAAGGGCTTTGGAGAACAAAATTCATTTGAAGGTCCAACAAAGGCAACAGGTTAACATTAAACATTTTTTAAAAAAATCAACCAACAATGGAGGACATCAAAGTGAACATGAAGGATGTCCAGAAAACATCTCAGAGATGGGAAAAGCAATGTCCTGAGAACAAGGAATTCAGGTTGCCAACCTTACAGAAGACATTTCTGCTGGATGAATAGCTGTTGCCAACTTAAAGGCAGTTATAAAAACAAAAATAAAACATATACACACAATCATACCCTACCAAAACAGAAGACAAAACAAAAAATGTTTATTTTGAACTATTTAAATATCATTCGATGGATAACACGGACTATCTGCTAGCAGTTCAGTCTCTAGCCCAACGCTCAGCCCCCATTCCCGTCCTGGTTTCTGTAGAGAACGCAACAGCAAATTAACACACTGTTTTATTGAACGATGTGGATGTCTGCCTATTGAGTATTAGAATGAAAACCCACCCACACAGATTTCATGTAGGACATGAAACAGCCATTAAGGAGAAAGAGAAGGCTCACTTCTTATTAAAATTTCCTGAACTACAGTGAGCTAAATTTAATGGTTCTACACCATGTTAGCAATCCCCCCACATCATCTAGTCTCCCTTAGTAGCAATTTTAGAAATATATCCAGTTCATAATATTTTATTAGCCTATATAAAACATGGGATTTATCTGGTCCAAATATCCACTTACCGTTATTCTTAAACCCAATATTTTATTAGTATTTTAAGCTTAGATTCTTACTATTTTGCAAAGAAATCATGTGTNTTTATATTCTGGTACTGGTCCACTAGTCAATATATCCCAGGTACCCCAGGCCACGGAGTATAAGTCTGTTATAGCTGCTGATTGAGATCCTTGCTATTTAGCTAAGCTGTATGCATTCTTTTTTGCCTTGGAGATCTCCTGTGACTGTATAAAATAAATTATTAAAAAAAAAAAAAAAAAAAAAAATTTAAAAAAAC
>VYZW01020164.1:30328-41353 GCA_013401315.1 Balaeniceps rex
CTCCCCCCCCCCCCCCCCCCCCCCAAAAAAAAAGCAAAGCAAAAAAATCTCCCCCAACACACACAACAACGAAACATGATGGAAAGATGCTATTTCATATTATTGCGTTATTTTCTACATCATCTTCCGGTTGAAAGCATTTTGGAAGCCACGTGTACCAATATCTATCCATCTACCACAATATACTGCACTAGTTTACATACAGTCTGAAGGCTTAAAGATGGAAATGGTATCCAACACACTTTACAGAAAAACTGAGGAAGTGTTAATGAACAACTGTTCCCATTATGTGAGGGTAAGATGGAGTTAATTTTCTTACAGTACAAATTCGTAAAACATCCATAAATACTCTTAGATCTACGATGACAAGTGATGAGAACATCACTTTTGGCTTCTATTTTAGAACCCTACGTCCCACAGTATCCAAAATTACATGTTGGGTTATTAAGATATCATTCCAATTAACAAGCAAGATTGCTACCAAATAGTTGCCCACCCCCTATGTTAACTCAGTTGTCGCCAGGAGGATTTCTTTCCAATTATTCAATCAGATATGAAGGAGGAAGGAGTGACAAGAACACAGCCCAGGGCAGTGTTCTTCAGAGACTGCTTTATCTGCTAACAGCTAACATAAATAGACACTGCACCTCCAAGCACTGAAAAATTTACTCATTTTCTTTCTATTATCATAAACACTAACGTTTGCCATTCCAGCAGCACAGCAACCCTGTAAGTAAAATCAGTACGTTTCTACACGAGTCCCATATCTCCAATATACATTATATTTAAGGCCCTGATAATGCTGAGGAACCTGAAGGAAACCAGTTACATATTGCAGAGTTCCTGGCACAGTTTTTAAAAAAAAAAGAAAAAGTCAACAGGCACCTGATGAATTGGTGGAGTTTTCTCTAGTGCAGGTTCTTTATAGTTTTGAAATCATATATCCCTTTGTTAAATTTGTCTCACTACCGTCAAAAGAAAACCCAAGAACATAGCTAGGGATTCAAACAGAGTATTAGAATATAAACTCTCCATAAGTAAACAGCCAGACCCAATATCACTCACATATTAGCTGGAATGATTAATGTAGAAAAACAGCAGCACAAATAGAAAGACTAATGAGACCTTTACAAGATGATTTTCATGTAATTAAGTGTAATGGGCTAAATTCTGCTTCAAATTGTTCCAAAGTGAAACCAGAAGAATCTGTATGCATTTCAATAGATCTACTCTGCATCAGGAAGAGAGAAGCTGCTGGCAGAATTTGACCTATTGCCAATAATACCAGCTTAGCAAAACAGCTATTTTTCTCTACCATGTAACTAATCGAATGAATCCACAAATTCTTAAAATAGATTTCTTCTTAGAAACTTTGAGAGGTTTAATGCATAATGTAGGAGGAAAAGACAGAGCACACAGAAGTGGAAGGATGAGCAGTTGCAATAGGCCTAACCCAAAGCCTTGGGAAGTCACAGGGAATCTCCCTAAGGATTTTAGCCTTTGAGCTATTTTTACTGATGAAGGGAGGATGTTGACGGTCACCTTTCCTACCCTATGGATAAACACCAAGGGAAGAGATTCTCCCTTTTGCTATTGATTGTTTACAGGGCTGAAGAGGCACAGGGAGACTGTGTAGAGAGCTTGCCTTCAGACAAAACTGAGGAAGACCACCCAAGACCTCTGCACAAGAGCCACTGAAACAGCCAGGCAGCTACACCAGGAGCTGGAAAGGCCTTACAACTGCTGGCAATGGGCATTGCCACCACTTTTAAAAGGTTTAGCACAGGTTTCAGCATGTACCCGTGATGAAGGTGGAACTTCAGAGGGCACAATCTCCCTACAGAAACTCCTGTGATCTCCTGAATGTTGCCTCTTCACTAATGGCTCTTCTGTTTCTGAGAAGAAACACTTTGTCCTCACTTAATAAGTAGAGAGTTTCTTCAATACCGACATGCACAACTTACGTTTGTTATCTTCTCACCTGCTTAAGTAGAAAATCTTCCTAACTGTTTACAGAGAAAACATTCACTTTTATTTGTGGATTAAGACATCACTACTTTAAAGAGTACTAAACTAAATTCAAACCTCAGTTATAGAAGCCAGCTTTAATTAAA
This sequence comes from Balaeniceps rex, assembly GCA_013401315.1. Lineage (NCBI taxonomy): Eukaryota > Metazoa > Chordata > Aves > Pelecaniformes > Balaenicipitidae > Balaeniceps > Balaeniceps rex. Next base: position 32,443 of record VYZW01020164.1, read on the forward strand.
AAGCAAAAAAGAATACATGCTTTCAACTTGCAGCAGTATAACTTAGGGTAGAATATGGGGGGGATGTTTTTATTAATTACGGTCTTCAACAAAACTACCATTGCTAAAAATCACCTACAATACCTAAATTAATAAGTGGGCTGCTGTGAAATTTCACCTAAGAAAATTAACCAAGGTGTCCCATGAATGCATGTGATACAAGCATTATTTATGGAAATAAGGTCCACAGTATATACATGCTGTAGACAAAAAGTAACAGTGGTTCTAAGAAACAGACATTATAAAATACTAGCATGAGGGCAAGCATTTAGTGTGTGATAAATCAGACTTTCTAGGACATAAAACAACCACTAGCTGCTTGGGATCCTCTGTGAGAAAGTTTTTCTGCAATACACACTTTTAAGTCAGGCTGTATGTACTACCAGTGCTTCTGATGGGCTTCTGTTTTGATCCACTGCTAAAATTGTTTCTAAGACCATGGTCATATTTCAGTTATAAATGAACATAACCCCAAACTAAGGAAAATCTGTAATTAAACACCAAGACATTTTACTCAGTCTTGTCTCTGAGAAAAGTGTGGTGAAAGACAAAATAGTAACTTTTAGGGCTTATAACACAAAAGGAAGTGGCAGGATTTATGCACATGAAACCACTGCTTTTATTAGTAAGTGGCTTATTCATACTTCTTTTTAATAAAAACATGGAACTGGCTTGCTATAAACTTTAGGAGATGCACGTTATTTGACAGGAACAGTGAGTCTATATTTCTCTGCAATGAAAAAATTCAAATGGCTGTTTAGAAAATACTCTCTTGGACTTGTAATAAGTATTAAGCATCAGCAAATCTATTTCTATTTAATTACGAGTAAATTAGAGGGTTTTTTAAACATTAAGAATCTGCTTCATTTTTAGGAAAGGCTTCCCAGGGGTTGGAAAACAGCAAAGACAAAATCAAGGGCTTAGGAATTAGGAATTTGAAAAAATAATTACATCTTCATGTCTGAGGGCAAAAAAATAAATTCTGGATTATCTCAGCATCTTATAAAGAGATAAAACATTAAAGTTATATACCTAAAACCATATATTATTCATGAGCTGTAAAACGTGCATCCTTAACTAGTTATTCCCCCTCAGAATGTAATTAAACCCAATGGCTCTTCTTTCAGGGCATGTAAGAATAATAAACGAGACTGTTAAGTAAAGAAATGAATTAAAGCTCCTGGTAAATTTATTTGACAAGAATTTCCATTATAAGGAAAAAGGAAAAAAAAAAAAAAAAAGAAAAATATTTTCAGTTGCTTGCACAAGTACAGCTTCAAGCGTAGCTGGTTCTAGAAAAGATTGCTAAATTTAACAGAAGTATGGTCTTTTCATCTAGGCAAGTCACCTCTCCTATTTAAACTTCCTTACCTATGTCAGATGATTGACAGCTGGATACCATTCAAGACACCTGTGTTTGATCTGAGTGGCAGCCTGAAAGTCTCAGGGGACTTTTTTGAACTTGTACCACAGGCAACGGGTCAAAATATTTACTTCAGACAACAACCATGAAACTTCATTTGCTGCTGTTATTTTCTTTCTAATTAAAGACTCATTTCAAAGTAGAGTGGAAATAATGTGTCTGCTGTGGTTAATATTTAATCAGTAGTCTAGCGTGTCAACCATGTATCCCTTGTAATAGCCCTGGGTCAGTGCCCTGGATCCCACTGGGATGCCATATGGCTGTGTCCAGAAGACTGGAAGCCACAAATGACCCATCATGGGTTGAGTGATAGTATGAATCAATGAGGATACTAATTATTGGATTTGAAGAGCTGACTCATCCGCTGTGGGAGTGAACATTATCTTAACAACCTTGAGTGTTTCACATCATAATATGAGACGTGCTATTATCAAAAAAATAAAGCAAACCAGATTCAAATTAACCAAGTTTTTCTAGCCATTTACTGTTAAATAATTTAAATATGATTTATCTGTATATAACACAAGCATGATGCTTGTATTTTTTCTCCAGTCCAAGGATAATATCATAAATAAATTCTGGTTTGGATCCATTTAGAATCCAGACCCCCAAATGTCCGTATGTGAACTCCATCCTTTCTTATGCAGTTACAAAAAGGGCATTATTTCCCATCCATTTCTGCAAATGGAACATTTCTCAGATTTCACAAGGACCTCAACTACATTTTGAAATACAGAAATTGGGAAAGCACTTAAGCATTCATTCAACCCTGGGAGAATACATATGTCTGTAATAAGGCATCTCCTGAACTACTATCAAGCCTGGATTTGCTGCTCATATGTTCAGCAAACCTAGAAGCCTATCCATAAGCTGCACTCTAGAGAGCATAGCATCCCCCTCTGCTGTGCTCTTCCAGCAGCTCAGTACATTTTCCCAGTATGTTAGAACTCCTGATAAAAGAAAACCTCATTACTGTTTCTGATTCATTACTGATATCTCAGAAAGTAATTTGCTCTGAAAAACAGACTGCACTCTAGAGAGTGCAGGATACCACCTTTTGTAGCAGGATGTTAGGCAGATAGGACACCACCAAATATATCGAGGATCTTTGTGGAAGAGGAAGCTGTAAATAAAACTGATTTAAGCAAGTCACAGTCATGAACAACTGCTCATCTTCCATGCTTAGTTTCAAGCCAACAATTAATTGTTTAGCCAAAGTGAAGCCGGAAACAGTTGCGGCTCCTGAAGTCAATTGTATGATGCACATTTAAGTTTTAAAGACCACACACAGAATTCAGAATCAAAAAGCATCTCACAGGCAGATCCTTCCTTCCTTTACAGAGACTGAATTTTCTTTTTTCTCATTAGTAGTAGGGTATTTTGTCTACTGCACAAAGATGACTCAACTCAGCATGCAATCTCCAGCAGAAAAGAGTTAGTATAGCTTTAAATTTTATCTCCCTCTATCGCAGAACAGATGACTATTAAGCCTGTGTTGTGTGTACTTCCTAAAATATGGATCAGGCTTTAGGTTCACTCAGTGAACATGGAGCAAAACGAACGCTAGCATAATATGCTATCCAACAGAAATCTGGTATTGGCAGTATCTCCACCAGCATATTCTGGTGAATTGCGGAGGTACCTTGGGAGACATAGGCGGGCTCGATCTCGCTCTTACTCCAGACTTTGTACGGAGCAAACTGCACTATCCTCTGCAGGCGCTGACTCCACGCCTCGCTGCTGCGGGCCAGAGGGACCCTTACCCCCCGCTTGCTCGCAAGGGTAGGGCCCGCAGCTCACCTGCGGAGCGGACCCACCAGCTCTTCCTCACCTGCTCCTCCACCTTTGCCCGGCTTCCTGAGGAAACATGACCCGGGAACAGCCCAGTGCGGTTCTTTAGTCCCCTCTAGTGGCTAAACTGCTTACACTGCTCTGAGCTGCTGCCACTGCCTCCCAGTTAACTCCTACCTGGCCCTTTAGCTAGAGGCTCACACCTTTATCTCCTACACAATGCATTCCTATGGATGAGCCATCCAAGCAGGATTATTCTATTCGTAGCTGGCCTGTGCTGTGCCAACAAAGGCTCTGCACTCACACCATCCACTGAGTGTGGCTGGAAAAAGATGCAGCCTCAGAGCTTGGGTGACTCTTAATCTAAGCAATCTACTTTCTAAAAAACAGTTTGCTACCCATGGATAAACTATACTACAAAATTAGAAAGCTATCAGTATAATTATCAAGAAGTGATGAAGTATTCCAAGACCTACACATTTCCATGAGTACTCCAGCCATCTAGTGCTGCTGGTCTGAATTCCTTCAGGAGACTTACCAAATTGGGAAGGATTCTGCATAGGATAGGGCATTTTTTCCTAGTAACAAAGATACCTCCTCCTCTCACTTTTCTTTCAGGCACTAGAGACTTCAATTCTGCAGCTGGATCCAGGCCAAACTATTAGGCTCTGTGAAAAGCAGCTCTGATTTCATTGAGACTCCACTTTGGAGTAAGTAGCATGGACTAATCTTGGGACTTTCATCACTGCAAGTCATGAAGCAAATGGGCTTTCTACTCAGCCCAGCTCTGGGAGTTGGGAAATTATACAAGGACCTCAGATTTCTCCTACTCCTGGCCCAGCAAACCACAGAGAAAACCTTGAAAAAAAAACTCCTAAAGACTAAAGAAATGGAAACAAATAAAAAGAAGCAGTGTTGTTCTTAGGAAAAGAAACAAACAGAAATTGACACTGAATTTTGGTTTGTGTCATTTTTGTTGTTGACAGTTTAGAGAGCTGTAGCTGATGATCAGAATCAGCAATACTGGGTATAGGGTCAGTTTTACAGTTGGCATCAACACTACTGTAGTCTGAACCGGTGAAATCACTGGCAGAGAAAAGGTAGCAGAAGTACTTAATTTTGAGTTAGATACATAGGCATTCTCAAACTTTTCTCAAATAGGCTTTCTTTTTTTTTTTTAACCAGTGAGTAAATGTAAGAATATAGCATGTACATATTCTCCTTCTGTGTTTCTCATGCTTTGTCACCAATGCTCTATCTAGAAAAAGAGAAATTAAAACACTGGGGAGGTCATCCTGCAGGAGCACACATAGCTCTCATTGAGCCCTCAGTAAACAAACAGATTAGTTACGGAGGAAGGTGGGTAATCTACAGCATCCCAGGCATTTCTGCCTCCAACCAGGCTGAAGATGATGTGTCTGTGTGGAGTAATACAGCACAGCAGTTTCCAAGTGGCCTTGTAGTTCTTCACTGCTCTCTGCATTTGGTGGGCATTTTTTCATTTTACACATTGTTCAGAACTTGCTGCAGTGATTTCAGAAGTTATATAACTATGTCAGATGCCCATATGAAGGACAACTATTTCTCTGGCTTTATTTTTCCAGAAATCCTTCTGGCATTGCTTTTCACGGAAACACTAGCACAGAAATAGCTGCAGGGAAGCGGTGGAACTCTGACTCCTTAGGCACAGTAAAGATAATCTTTTAACTAACAGGCTGTTATTAGTTTATTCCTATATTGCTACGTGATACGTTGCTCTACTGATTCTATCAGATGATGTTAAGTACTGATTTTACCTATCTAAACTTCAAAAAAAGCAAAGACAACTTATTTGTCTTTTATATTTTAATGACATTTCATTTCCCCAGCACCCTGTTCAGTGTTAATAGTCCATATAAAAGCTCATTCTCATTATTAAAGCATAAAAGAAGAGGGGAAAAGACACAGAAGGGAAAGATTGCAGCATGGTCATTGCTCTGAGTCCCATTTCCTAGATTTACCAGGTGTTTGACCAAGCTGAATTTGATCAGCATGTTATGTTACTGAAAGTCTACAGAGAGAAATGATTATCTCAAAGCACACTGCAAACATTGAGTGAATTCTACAGAAAGACACCCCTGTGAAGAAAGAAGGATGATTCCTTATTTAATCAATGAGGGGAAAAATGAAGCACAGAAAGGTTAAGTGACTCATCAAGGTCACACAGAAGAGGTTGATTCTGCTCACAATAAAACTTGCTTTAATGTTAACAGGAGTAAGATTAGAGACAGAGTTGGCATCAAACCCAGATTGTGGATTAGCAGCACTGACCTTCCCACCATGAAGGCACACTTCTTTCCAAAACAAGAACTACTCTTGGAAGGAAGATGACTTGTCTGCTTTTCTATCCAGATACGAATACCTCTGTGTGAGATACCCAGGTGACCTCATCCTGCATCCTCCATATATACACATAGACTGTGTTAGGCAATGAAATACTTATGCCAGAGCAACACGAGCTTGTGTAAAACTACACAATTTATTACTGCTGTTATTATTTGCCCAAACAATAAAATAATGTTTCAGAGGAAGCAAAACTATTCCTTCAACTCTGGTGAATAATGCTCTGTGAAGTAGGGAGAAGGGCTAGAGTATAAAACAGGAAAACAGAGAACTGTTTGGCAATGGCAGTCTTTCATTCAGATCTTCTCACAAAAACTTAATTTGCATTTCAATACAATATTTTTGTCAAAGAAAAAGGTGGGTTTTCTTTAAATATAGCAAGTGAATCACAACAGTTCATTTTACACTGAGTGAAACACTCCAAATGACCTTTATGTTTGTTCAGTCTGATTTGCTAAGATGTTTCTGTTCTGAACCAAATTCTCACCTCTTCTTCTGATTTTACGGTTTGGCTAGTGAACTGAAAAAATCCATTCTTCACCTAATTTTATCATGATTTTACAGATGACGAACTGAAGCTCAGAGAAACCATGTGAATTCTTCAAGCCAGAACAGAAAGTCTGTGGCAGAGCAAGAAATTGGATCAACCCTGCCAGACCTGTGCTAACACCGGTCATGCTTAGATCATCCTTTTTGTCTGTGCCAGCATGTCTGCAGCATTTTGTTTAGCTGCAACAGATGAATCAAACACATGCACTAAAATAAAATGGGCAGAACAATGCAATCAAAATAAGTTGCTTTTCCTCTGACAGCATCCGTTAGATTTAGGAAGAGAGGATGAAAAAAGAAGAATCACAGCAATGGCTCTCTGCTCTATACAAGAAGACTGCCTGGTTCTGCCAGACACCCAAGGTACCTATGATAAGAAACGTCCCACTGCTTTTGCAGCATGCATCTGCCAAAATAAGCTGGTTCATGCCCAGATGGCATGGTAGAGCACATGCCCCAACTGTATAAAGCCATGTATCCATCTTGAGTAGGTTCAGCTCCCTGAGCAAGAAGCACTCCCAAAGGTGTTCAGCTACCCAGATTAACATGATCAGATTGGAACAGGTACTTCTCCGCTAGCTTTCTCTCTCTTACGGCTATTGCTGTTATTTATGCATCACTTTCTACTACAGTCAGGTTGTTTCAGTTTCTCTTGCTGCTTGAAAAAAGAAAAGCTGTTAGGGATTTCTTTACACTGGGACATGTCAGGGTTAATAGTCCACTGCTGCTCCTTGCCCCATTTCAATCTGGTTAAGTTACTCGAGATTTCCCTATATGCCATGCTTGTTTCAACAAAGACAGTTTTGAAACATAAAAGGAGGAACATCAGAGTCTCATGAAGCAACCTGAGAGCTGGCTGCAAGTCTAGTGACACTGCTTGAAAAGATGGCAATGAAAAACAAATATACCTCAAATTCCCTAGCTATACAGATACCGCTTAAGCATATTACAAAACATTATGTGAACTACTGCTCCCCTTCCAGTCCTGTTTTCAGCAAACATTTAATTTGCAGAGCTATAGCTCTGGATAATGTGTTATTATGTTGGTTGTTCTTATTTAGGAATAGATCCAAATCACACCATTTGGAGACAGCATTGGCATACCCTGAAAAACTGGGTGTGCTTGTATGAGGAATGTTTTAGATCAACTTTTTTTTCAAACTCCATTCTCCTCTCCTGTATTTTAACTATGAAAGTAATCTTTTACCAGGTTCAGGGTTCAAAAGTGCTTGGACCTCGGAATAGGAATTCAAGGCTCAGCAAGGGACCCCGGGCAGCACCAAAAATCTGCACTCTCAAAAATCATGGTGATCTCCTGAAGCATGATTGCTCACAGCAGAGTGCTGTCAAGTGGCTGGGCAACTAAAAGGGAATCATAAATGCCCATTTGGGCACACCAGCGCAGCAACAGCCATTTACTCCTTTTCACCACACATGCAGCATCAGAAAGCTTTTAGCCATGTGCAGGCCACCTCCCTCACACTCACTCACAAAGACAAGTTCCTCCTCCATGATCAATGCGTGCTCAGCAAGGCAGCCCCTGCAGGGTTGGAATTAGCTTAAGTGAAGTTAATGAATGTTCATCAAGAAGGATAAGCAGGGAAGAAATAAAAAAATACAATTTGAGAAGGGCAAGAAAGCAAACAAAGGGAAAGGAGGAGTGAGAAAGCTACCATACCTGCGCTGCAGGGAGGTGTTCCCACCCCACGGTGCGTTATTTCAAGGTGATGCAATGCAAAGGAGTCAGGCCAGAGTTGGAGGGAAGGGGACTCCAGAGTAGGAAGGAAAGACAGTACCCAGGTCAGGCTGGAAGGGCAGAGTGTTTTGAAAACCTCCGCAAAAGGAAATACCTGAAGCAGAAGTGTTAACTTCAGCAACTGACTGTCAGCTGCTCGCAACTGATGATAGCGTAAGAGGAAAAAAAAAAAAAGGTGGACAGTGTTAAAAAGCAACGTATCAATTTTGATAACTGAGTTTTCACCCCTCTGGAAATACTAAACACTATATTTTGGAGTTTCTCCTCTTCTCTAAGGATATGATACGGAAAGCAGGCTGCAACAGATGAATCAAACACATGAAATGACATTTACGGGCTGTTCTTATGCATATTTTTTGGGTACATAATTATGACAAAAAAATCTTATCGTGGAAAACCACTATAGTTATCTATAGTGTTTGTCTTTTCTTTAAGAAAAATACCATATAGGTCCAAGATTCAACTATCATCGTTTGATCTGATCATTAGCATTACCACTGCTTTATCAGGCAACTTTCTTAACAAAAGAAAGGAGAAACATTACTACATTTACCATACTTCTTAGGCACAGTCCAAACTATCATAACCTGGTCTTAAGATGAAGGAAGGGTGCCTGCTATCTCTTCTATTTCTATGGTTCCAATGACAGTATTTCTTCTCTTGCAGCTGGGTTGATTTTCCTGACCCTACAGAGCTGCCAGCTGGTTGAAGGTATTCTAATGGTTTAATGATTGAGAGACTTCAGCAGTTGCCTAGCAGAATATAAAGGAGACCCAACCCTGCAAATCCACCTGCAAATTATTAGCTTTTTGCATGAGTAAATCCATTGAAATAAGTTCATGAGTAGCCCCATTATAGTGTTCGCAGAACTGAAACATAAGCTAGGAAACAAGTCAAGTACACCTTTGGATTAGTTGTCTGTATAGGCAAGCAAAAAATATCTGCAAAACAAGTCCAAAAGTCTCTATTAC
>VYZW01020167.1:4455-16005 GCA_013401315.1 Balaeniceps rex
GTCATATTTTGTATTTTTCATATAGATTGCTGGTCTCTCAAAGCCATGAGGAGGAATGCATTTCAAAATACATGTAGCAAGTAAACTGGGATACACTGAACCCATGGCCCTTATCTGCTAGTCTCCTATATACTATTAAGAGGTTTCTGGCAAGTTCTGTTCTCTGTAGAAAATGATTATACAAACGATGCAGCTGGTATTAGATAGCTTTGGTTAGCTGCAGGTGCCAGAGAACTCAAAGTTTTAGTAGAAGATTCTGTTCACTTGAATTAATCAAGAAATTGGCTATTTTGACCTAAGGATGTGGTCATGTTTAATGGTTGTATTCTTTGGCTTGGTGACTCCTTGCCAATGTAAGTGAATGGGTCAGAAGCTAGTCTTCTCTACTTTGCCATTTGCTGCTGTTTCCCAGTGCCCTACAGAGTTGCGACTGCCTTGCTAATGCATCCTGCTGGCTAATGGGTTTTCCAAGGGCTTTTCTTGCACAGCCTCTTTTCGTGACACTGGTCAGTTTGCATTTGACAGCTCTGGGTGAGTGTCTGTGTCCTGGCATCTGAAGTACAAACTCTACATCTACCGAGTGTGCTCTCCATGCTGATGGAGATAAGCTGCTGGCTGGTGATTTTGATTTCTTATCTCTCCATGTTGGTTAAAAGTATATTTATCCAGAATCAGAATCTTTTATAGACATATACTTTTTAGGGTGTCTGATTTTACACTTTGGGTAGCTCCAGCTCTCACAGCCATATGTTAGTACCAAGATGGTACCGGAGTTTAAAACTCTCACTCTTGTTGTAGTGCTGTATGGCTTTCATTTTTTCATATTTTGCTACATTTCTATTTTCTGCTACAAACATCTTTCCTATTTTTAATACAATTCCTCTTGAATTCTCTGTTAGCTAGTATGGGTGCTATGGTATGTTGCCCTCCGATGTGACTGTTTTGCCTGGCATCTGAGCTTGAAGGATTTTGTTTTGGCATCACTGATTTTAATTTGCTGGACTGCCCTTTTTGACTGGTTTTGTGTGTCTTCCTTAACAAGTTGACCTAACAGTTGATAATGGTATAATGTCTATGACTTTCCTTCCAACAGCGAAAAGAATAGATGTCAGTCAGTCTCTTATAAGTTTGGGTCCACAGTTCCTAGAGTTGAACTACTCCTGCTCTGGGCAAAAGAAACATTGGCTTTTCTTTAATTTAATGAAAATCTCATGTATAACAGAACCAGCCCTCCCTCCCCCATTTAGGGATTGGAGATAAGCACTCAGGATGGGGTCTGAACACACACTATAGAGAGCATCTCTCTTACGGCTATGCAGTTAGCTGGACATGCTTCCTTTCTGAGTTTTCAGATTGCATTCATCCCCAGCTGTCAGACCTTTTGTCTCTTTTGGGAAGAAATGTCAAAACTGCTGAGAAACTGTCAAACTGCATACAACTATGCACTCTATTCACCTGAATTCAAGCACTTGTGGTGTTCTCCCATCCATTTGGGAGATATGTGTACTGGTCAGAAAATCCATTTAAACAACAAAACACCGTATACATTAGCAGTGGAAATAAAGCGTATTGATGCATCAGTATAATCACAGGTTCCCGAGACTGGCAAGCATTATATGTGCTTGCCTAGTGTACTTACAGCTCGCCAGCTTGAGGGCAACATAGACAAGGCTAACTTCTTTAGGCACATTCAAACAAGCCTCATGTTTTAGTTTGGTTCCCTGATAGCTGTTTTTCTGCAATAAGTAAATCTTCCTTCAGCCACAGTCACATCTTTTGTTAGTCTCCGTCATGGGCTTTTTCCATTACGGGACTAAGCAAGTTTTCTATGTTCACAGCCACAGCAAAAATAGCAAAATTAATAGTTTTGGCATTACCCTTTAACTAAGTCTTTGCAAAGAGGTGGCTATCATCAACTATTCTTTTCTTTCCTGTGAGTATTGCAGCCATTTCACTACTAAGCCAACTGTACTCTGTATACAGTCCATAATAAGGTTAATATGCCCAGTCTCATAAGTTCTCACAGGATGACTCAAAATCTATTGAAATCCTTTTACAATCCGGAACATGTCCTTCCTCAGTTCCATGTTTGGACAAGTCCATGAACGGATATAGGGACAAGTCAAAGCTTTTTACTTTGCTTTGTCTGCTAAGAGAGTCCTAGCACTGCCTTGATCTTAACACCAAAGGATACAGATTGGGCCTGGATCACACATCTAGCACAGGAAGGATCCTTGCCTGCTGTCCTGCTCATGCATAGCCAACTGACTCGGGGCACTGCATACCTTACGTATTCCTATGGCTTCAGTTTCAATTATTATTCCAATATAGGACTCAACACCACTGTACTTTTAAAAAGTGATGGTGAAAAAACAGCCAAATATAATAAAACAGAAGGAGAGAAAAGAATGAGTTTGAACACTTGAATAGTAACTAATAGGATTCTTCACCCATTGTATTTAGAGTAATTATATTTGAAATGCCTGGGGAACTGAGGAAAGATTTTTTTCACCTGACATGACACATGATGTGGTAGGGGCTACAATGCTTTTTCTGTAAGTTACATGTATCTGAGATCTCCTACAGATATTCTACAAATCATTCCTCAGTCTACTTAACCTTCATTAGTACTGTCATGACCCTTCCAGAAAGAAGAGGAGATACAAGAAAATTGTTTAATCTTCATTTTATGAATGAATTTAGTTGTGGAATATTTTATCAGATAAGAATACCTTCTTGTGAAGAGCACTGCTATGCAGTTCTGGCACCAAAAAAGAATACTGTGCTGTATATTTTATTTTATTAGTGATTCTCTGTGAATCAGTACACTAGCCTTTTTACACTGGAAAATAAGTTAAAAAACCTGTGAAAGGTAGCAACTTTAGCATCTGTTTGTGAATAACACTATAGAATTTTTTTTTTTAAATAACTTGTAATAGGAAGGTTTAGAATGCTGTAGCGTGATTAGTGCAGCAGATACTGATATAACTTACTCAAAATGCAAATCTAGAATTCTTCTATGATTGCCATAAATTACCTCAGATGTATACAGATGTGAATCAGAACAGAATCTGTTTATAGAGTCTCACTGGCATAACAGGATATTACCAATGCCATGTCTCTCAACCTTGCTTCATTTGAACAATATAACTGTCCCAAGTTTGTTCTTACTTCTCTCTTCCTTCTTTGTTTCATTATTTTCAAGCATTTGCTCGGCTCTTCTCTACCAATCTTTGTAGATCCTTGGTATCTGTCAGCTCCTGACTGTAGTGTATCCCTTGGGCATTTAAATAGAACAAATGAGATACCAGTTTCTAGTAGGTAGAAGTCAGTATAACATTTTGTCTAGCTACATATGTACACATATAGAAAGCTCTTCCGTGTTCCAGATGTCCAAGCGTATGGGAAAAAAGATTCAGTGAATTGGAAACTTTTCACACAATTATTCTGTGAAAAGCTCTCTAGCTGTCTACTTCACTGAGAATTTTCTAGCTTTCTGAATGTAGAATAGGTTGTCATTCACAGATGTGTCTACATCTGCAAACCTAGTGCCTAACATTACGTTTCTGATACTAAGAAAGAACAAGTTGGGAAATGAGCTGTGTGCCATATACTGCATCTTATCCTGCTGATGGACAGACAACATATGTAGGGAATTCCCATTCAGAGAACAGAGAAAATTTCTTGTGCTCTATTTTTAAAGTAACATGATGTTTTGAAAATTAAAATCTTTATCTGATCCATGAGCTTTTTCTGATGTTCCAGAAAATATCAGGTAAAATGTTATTCATCGTAGTATAACTTTTCTGTCTAGCTTCATCAGCACTATTAATTCAGGTCTATACCTGATGTTCTGGTACATATTATTATTATTATTATTATTACCACTATTATCATTATTACTATTGTTATTTAATAATAAATAATAATAATAATACTAGCAACAATTCTACATACAGCAGGTCTCCTGCAAGCATGGCTGTCCAGTTTACCAAGATGGCAAAAACTGTAATCTTTAGAAAATTAGAAAGATTATGTTTGAATTTTTCTTTAGTGCTTCCTAGAGAAATCTGCTGTACAGTTTTTCTCCTAGACATTACTGTTCTGGACCCTCATATATCTCATGCTACTGTTTTCTGCTGTGAGACTTTAGAGGTCCGTGAAAGCCATGTTATCAAAATTGATACAGACAGCTTTCATATTTTCATTCTTATTATATAAAGTTTTTGAGATAACTTGAGTTCTTCCAGTCCTGTAATTTCCTCTTCATCACTGCGTCCTTTTCCTACTCTGCCTAGAGTGAGATTTAGCTGAAAATGGTGTTTTGAAATATAGGGAATGATCTTGCTATTTCTTTTGAATACCATCATTACTGGAATTCATTTTTTAAAAAAGAACCAACACAAAACTAGCTAAGACCCATGTCATAATGCTGCCTTCCCCACAATTAACAGAAAGCCATGTCATTGATTCATTTATTATATCCTTGCCTAGCAGACAATGCACAAAATTGGCTGCTCTTTTTGTCTCTCCAAACCAGTCTTTTCTGGGCAGGTTCCTTTCTCCTTTTCTGAAATGAAGTCTTTCCTTGTGAATGGTGCCTGACTGACAGCCTTGAAAGCTCCATTTTTCTTTATATAGAGACCAAATTCACAGTCAAAGTTTGTAGTGTGAGATTGCCCATAGCGACCTGCACACCATGCCCACACTGGTTCAGCAGAGCTCTCCACTTCAGATCAGGCACTAGTTAAGTTTGCGAGTGACTTTTTTCCTGATGAATCTGACAGCTGCAATGCAGCTAGTGTAAATCCCATTAATTTTTGTGATATGACATCAATATCCCAGGAACTATGTTGAAACTAACAGTTTATTTCACTTAGAGTTGGGAATGGATTTTTCTTTGTTACCCTTAAAATCCTTTCAATCTAAGCCCAATCTTTGGCATATTATTTCTATGTGAGTAATCCTTCTGGAACAGGATTAACACCATTTAACAACTCTTTGTTCTAGGTGACCAAAATCACATTCCTACTCTATTTTGATGATCCTCTCACTGTATTATATCACAAATCCGTGCATCTATGCACCCACAGAAAGTCTGGGCTCATACAGATTCATTTTCTTGTCTCTCTTCAAAGGCTGTTAGACAGCCAGAAGTTCTTTTTAGACCCCAGGCAGAACCGAGTTCATATAACCAGTGTCATGTCCCCTTTAAAACTGGTGTTTTTCAGGTGCTTCTGTGTGCACTAGAGGCCCTAGGTTTAATTTATCTCTTTGGTGAACTGCACGACCAACCCGTTCCAAAGAGTGAAGGCACCTATGAGATTCAGTAAAAATAACTGAAAATCAGACATCCAAATCTGACCTCAGTAGTGAGCCAAAGCAGAAAGGCTTTGGCAAAAAAAGAGCTGAATACAAGAGGAATTGTGCTAAAACTAACTCTTCTTCACCAGGCCACAGCAAGAGGTACTAGAAACTTTTATTGTATACTGTTAACTAAATAATGCTGTACATGAGTGTTTGCAGCCTCCCTGCCGGAGGGATGGCCAGCACCCACGAGCCCCTGGACAGCTCCTGCGGTTCCGGTGGCCTGGCCAGCAGCGGATCTGCAGACAGTGAAAAATTGTGTGCTAAAGTGGATTTACATAGTTCACCAAATCCGTATGTAAAAATCTATAGAATAGAAGGAGATCTATTATTAAATATAATGAACTGCATTATCTTATAAACTGCACAGGGAGGAATTTAAATCTCATTTTTCTGTACCCAGCTCTTCATTACCATTTTGGGAAGAGTTAGAAGCTACAGCTCTTCTTCTGCCTGTTGTCTTTTAATCTTCTCATTCTCAAGTCACTCACTATAGCATAAAAGTGCCATAAACCTAATGCCGTGAAGTTTTATGTCCTTGCAGTAACAAATCCTAAAAGCAGAAGGCACACTTGTTGCTTATACGTCCCTCTTCTTGAGCTGCTTCCCAAGCCTGTTCCTCTATTCCTAAATGCATGCCAGCTCACTTCATCTTCCTACTGCAAAAGTCAGCACAAGGTGGGGGCAGATGGGTGCAAAATTCAACTATATTGCAAAGCAAACATGTTTATTGCAGCCACGGATACGGGAAAAGCAATATTAAAACTGACTATAAGTTTCATTTATTCATTCAGTTTTGGGTTAAGATGGGGTTTTATGAGCTAAGAAGCCCAAATTAGGCTACAGAGACATTTCAAACAGCATGGCGATTTTAAGGTGTTATATGCATCCACGGTTGTTTGAACCCCTTGGGTTGAGAACAATTACTGCAGAATGCTATTAATTTTGTAGTGTGCTTTATGCTGAACTGTAGGGGTCATAAAAAAGGACTTGACATGAAGAGCACGCTTTATTTTGGCATGCACAATGCATGCAAGGCAAAGCAGCTCCCTTGGGATGCCAGTATAACTGGGGTGTACTTACTCTAAAAGCAGCTGATTATAACTGCTCCATACAAAGGCCTGCAAACATATCTCTTCAAATTTACTTACCTGCTCTTCCTTCTCCTCCTATAACCACACCCCCCCAGCATCCTTATCCCTACAAAGCAGCAACACCAAATCCACCTGGTCGTGAGACTCCAAGTGTTATTCACACAAGAGTCATCATGGTCACAGTGCTTCTTTCAGCTACCAGATAGCAGCTCAAAACCCACCTCATAACTACTACTGGATTTTGTGAGGGAAATCACTTGTTAGTTTGATTCTGTCTCATTCTAGATTTTCTATTCTTCCCCATAAGCATATCACAATATGCTGCAGCGAAAAAACCCAACAGCACCACCCCTCAAAAACAGACTATGGAGCAGACCAGAAAAACTTGTATCATGAGACATTTCCCAGAACATTAAGCTCAGTGCAGAACTTTACACTGATTGGAAAGCAATGTACAGAAGCCAGTATAAGAAGGTAGCATAGTACTGCAGTTTCTGTATAGTTAAACGTTGCATGAAGAGGTAACAAGCCAACCTCATGTAACTTCTCCATCAAGACAAGCCCTAAGGACAACAGCAAGGAGTACAAAGTAGTACACAGATATGGTGGGGGAAGAGGAAGCTGCAGTCTCTTATCACATCAAGTTATACAAAACCCTGTTATTTAGCAGGAATCAAGACAAAATCTAGGCTGTGAGACGTGGTGGTCAGAAAGGAGAAAGTAGTACTAGATCCTTCAAAAGGTACTTGGGAAACAACTACCTTAAAGTTGTCCTAAAGGACTCTTATCCTAGATGTAGGGCGCCAACTTTTAAAGGAAACACTAACTTTTAAAGGAAAAATAGATACCTTGTGGAAAGTGATGACACAATCTACCACAGTCCTTTCCCCAGCACTGTTTTCACTCTGGCCATACAATATTCTGTCTCCCTAAAGTGATCCTGCATTGTCAACCGGATACTTTCTGTCCCCAGTTACTGTGAAGTGTTGCTGTCTGATATCACTTTCATTTCAAAATCAGTTGCATGTTAGTACCAAGGAAACAAAGAGCATCACCTTAGCTTACTTTGGGGGAAAAAAAGTCTACACAAATGATGTGATTATCATTATCTTTGAATGCACTGCATTTTCCCTAATTTTCCTAAATATAAATTTCTTCCAAACAAAAAAAAAAATGAGACTTAATTCATAATGTATAAACAACATGGTAATGGTAACTCCTGAGCATATTTTAATAAGCCAATTTAGTCACTAGGCAGTCCTTATGGTTATATTTCAGAGGCAATTACTAATTTACTGACCTTTTCTGCTACTAGAAAATCTTCAGATTGCTCACAATTTCCATTAATTTGTCAATTAACTTTACTCAGAAATCTGTTCTGTAACTTACAAAAAGTGCCCTATATCTTGATGACAAACTTCCTTGAGAATATTGAAAATTCCATGTTCAAAATGTGAGCTGGGTAGAGCATCATTGCAAATCTGAATGAATTAATTTAAATCAGGAAGATGGGTGATTTCTGTTAGCAAGAAATTAAAATAAGCAGAATTAAGTGAACAATAGATACCATTAAAGTTTTTCCTTTCTGAGTTGCAGAAACCTCGTCCAAGGCCTTATTCCTAAGAGGAAAACAGGATACTGTAAAGTTTATTGGCTTGCTGTAGAGTTTAAAGTTATTTCATCTTATGACAGTCGTAAAACAACTCCAGAGGGAGTAAAAAGGTAAATAAAGAGTTTGGATTTAAATCCTTCTCTGTTTTCTTTGCCTTTATGCTTTGACTCTAGAGCAATTAGACTGGCAACACCATCTCCCTTGCTTATCTCCTAAAACATTTCTAGTTCAAATATCCATACATATGAGCTACACACTCACTTCTCATGGTCATTGTGTGAGTTGAACTCAGAAATATTTGGTGGAATCAAGCACAAGCATATGTTAAAGCAGCAACATAGAAAACAGAAAATATTTTATGTTATTTACCTAGCACTCTGTTCCAAATGGCACATAGCAAAAATCTAAGCAGATATCTTCAGAGTATTAGAAAAGTTATGAATTCTTGAGCTCCAAATATAGGTCGCTGTTCATCATTTTTTTCTTGTACTCTACACATACCCATGCCCCAAGAAAGAAAAGAATGATGCAATCAGAATTGGAACAGAAATCATCAAACATCTGTTGATCATAAAAACTAAACAAAAAAATCTCTCCAATTAACTTCATAATGTTGTAACACAGCTGCCCACTCCTTTTTAAATTTCCTTTCATTCATAAATAGCCATCCTTTTTTTTTAAATAAGCAGGTAGACAGCTCAGGTAGAAGCAGCACAGCATACAAATCTATACTGTCTCCTCTGTGCTCTTTACCACATGTTTGATCATTGTTGTTTTATACTGCCTGCTATAAATACTGTATTAATTAATTAGTTAGAAAAAAATCACTCTTTTTTTTGCCCCTGTATTTTTTAAACTCCTAATAAAAATAGAATGGAGAATAAGGTACTACAATTGCATTTTCATGTCTTTTCTGTAACAGACATCCCATTCTTCTCTTGCATCCCACTACTAACAGTTCATTTGAGCATAAAGGAATGGCATACATTTCTCTGTTTGTCAAAGGAGCTCCATTTACATTTCCATGGTGACATACACAGCTCTGTTCTTTGTTACTCAGGAGTAAAATGTGCAGGATCTCTGCCACATACTAGAAATGCCAGTACATGCAANCACCCAACTTCTAACTGAGAGGGCAGGAAGCACAGCCTTCTCCTAGGCATTTGGTACAGATCCAAATCCTGCCAGCCTCACTTTTTACTAAATTCTTGTTCTCACACAATTCCCATTAACTGATGTGAGAATTTTGACTGCATAAACATGGAGTCAGATTGTTCAGATCCGGCCCAGTGTCTGTAAAGTGCAGAGCTCCAGTTCTCATCAATAGGCCTGCTTAAGTGAGCAGAAACCGCTGCACCTGAGTGCAACCTGCAGAATCAGGCTTCAAAAGTTCAATCAGTGCCTTCCTCCGGAAAGAAAATTTTCCATCCTTTGACCTGACATGTTCGATTACGCTGGCCTATGGAGTGGAAATGGGAGAGACATTGCAAATACAGAATCTATTTCTGCCTCTCAGTAATAAATCATCATATTTCTCCATTGAGGCAGTAAGATGTATGGACAAAAAAATGTTGTTGGCTTGACTTTTCATGGCTCACTCAAGTTACAGACTACAGAAAAAATATTGGGTCAGATTCTTACCTGGCAGAGCCAGCACAGATCCAGAAAAGAATCTAGCCCATTCTCTTTAAAGTCCTGTCATGTTCATTCTTTTAAATATTACTTTTCTTCCTTGCAAGGCAAATGCAATAGTCCCTTTCTCTAATAAGGCCTCATCACTTTCCTGCAGTTTCAGAGGGAGTGAAACCTGACTCTTGTTGCCAGCCTCAAAATCAAATCAATCGTGCACATTTTAAAACATGTTTTGTGCAAATGCCCCAGGGCAAAAGCACAAAGAATGTAAAATACCATAAAATAAATATTTAAAAAGCTAAATAAGACAAATGGATTTTTCATTTTGACCTAAAAACAGAAAGCATTTTAAAGTTGTAAAACATAAAAGAATCACATTTCACAGTTGTGGACACCAGTGAATAAATGGGTAGGGTCCATTAGGTACTGTCCATACGTGTGGATGAGCTAAAAGCCTTTTAGAAGCTGCAAAATGTCTCTTGATTAAGTGTTCAAAAGACAGAACCAAGAGATGCAAACCCTTGTAAGCTGGGATCAAACTTTAAAGTCAAACCTATTATTACAGCAGGTCAATTAGGTTCTTTTCAAACCAGGCTAATACAATAGAAAAAAATTTTCATCTGTGAAGCTATTTTCAGGACCTGATAAGGCTATACTCAAAGGCAACGTCAAAGGCTGGATGTTGGAATATTCACAAATAAAAGAAACCCACACACAATCAAATCAAGATTAAAGTTTCAGCAGCTACTTTGAAAAAAAAGTCTTCTGCTTTACAAAGACTGAAATACAGCAATGTTTTTTTATAAAAAAGAGAATTGCCACATCACTGCATAACTCTTCCTTTCTCCACTGTCCCTGAAGAATCAGCTCTTGTCCCACAAGAACCCCTGGGGTGGAGTTCTGTCTCCCCTTTCCAGCTGTTCAGATTTTTTTTTTTCCAAATTATGTTAATCCCATGGTCTCCTGGCTATGTTGCTGGAAGTGTCTATACTAGCTAGTAAAAATAGTTCAATAAAAACAGTATGAGTATCCCAGGTAATGCAGATATAACCTGGATTACAAAGTTACACATATTATTGGATTTTAAGTAAAATGTACTGTAGTTCTTCTCTCTCAAGCTCTGTGACCAGTGTGGAGAAGAGATCAGACACCTTCTTAAAGCACAGTTTATTTTAGCAATAGTACTCAAGCATTTAGGGAGAAACACCATAAAAAAACAACAAGGAGTTTATATTAATGACTGTCTTTTCCTGAGCTTGTTTAAATAAGCTGAATCTAGCAAAGAGGCAAAATCATCAAAATGAATAGTCTCGAGATTATCTTTTACCATTTTGCAAGTGATTGTAAAGATGCAGTTATTTTGAACCATTCTTTTCCTTGGTGCTTGCTTTTTCTGAATAGGAAAGCAAAACTTTTAGCAGAGTCACTATTCACAAATGTGGGGTTTTTAATGATAGTGTTTTTAGTGCAGGTGACCCTATAGGACTTTTTTTTTTCCCCAGCTGCTATTTGCTATAGTATTATTTAAAAACTATTTCCAGTGCATTCTGCTACTACTGGAATAGGAACCTGTTCCTTTCCTTTCAGAGATCAAGAGTAGCCCAATCTAGTAACTCTGCCTCTTAATTCCTTCGATTTATTTCACGTATATCATAGTAGCTTTTAAGACAAGGACATTTGCCAAAAAGGGACACTCCCCTATGATGACGTACTGGGAGTCAGCAGTAGGTGACAGGCAACAAATCAACACAGGTTCACTCACAGACTGTCTCATGCTGTTGCTGGACGTTGTGATTGCAGGAGCCAGAATAATGGCTCTTGCCATAAAAGGTCCCACAGCGCCCA
>VYZW01020167.1:18397-31961 GCA_013401315.1 Balaeniceps rex
TAATGATAGTGTTTTTAGTGCAGGTGACCCTATAGGACTTTTTTTTTTCCCCAGCTGCTATTTGCTATAGTATTATTTAAAAACTATTTCCAGTGCATTCTGCTACTACTGGAATAGGAACCTGTTCCTTTCCTTTCAGAGATCAAGAGTAGCCCAATCTAGTAACTCTGCCTCTTAATTCCTTCGATTTATTTCACGTATATCATAGTAGCTTTTAAGACAAGGACATTTGCCAAAAAGGGACACTCCCCTATGATGACGTACTGGGAGTCAGCAGTAGGTGACAGGCAACAAATCAACACAGGTTCACTCACAGACTGTCTCATGCTGTTGCTGGACGTTGTGATTGCAGGAGCCAGAATAATGGCTCTCGCCATAAAAGGTCCCACAGCGCCCATTTGTTTCACCACACATCTTTTTAATATATACGACTCCTAGCAGCCTGTTCATTATGTTTTACACAACAGAGATTTGTGTATATGACAAACTAGAGAATNTCATTCAAAATACATTAACAAAGCTCTTTACCATAGAATTTTAACTGTACAATTTCTGCAAAATATCTATCACTATTATGAAATTTCCTTTCTTGCTGAATCTGAAAAAGGTCAAAAATATCAATTTTCCCATGAATTAAAAAATTCTATAAGAATGTTTTAGAGAAATGTAAAATAATTTTGTTGAAACAGTTCACCTCAATAATGCTTTTCACTTCATTGTTTTGATCTTACTTTTAAGTGATTATATTCTATTACACAAACTAAAAATGAAATGGCTTACGTTGTTTTTAAAGCTAAAGTTTGCTATTACCATTAAAAACATTGATAAAGCAAACAGATTACTCTGAAATGTTCCAGTAAACTTAAATCTGCATTTTCTGGTGGGAAACTGCTCCATCACATTTTTCTTTTTTTACCAGTTTTAATTTTGATCAGGTGTAGTACTGTGCTAGAATTCAGAGATATCTGATGGATGTTCTCAATTATATCCAATACCTGTGGCTACAACGGGCCATGCTGACAGTCAGGAATAATCAGCATTTAAAGATGCCTGGATGTAGGAAAGAAATGCATTACACCTTCTCAAGCTGTTACACGATGGATGATTCTTCTTATACTCCCTTATTGCAGGGATCCTCAAGTGTCTGCTTAAATAGGAGTCATGCAAAGCCACCTTTATATTGGATATTGCAGATATAAGCTCTCTGTATGGACATGAATAGACTAAATATTGCAGTACCTTAGATTTTATGACTTGGCAAGAAGCTAAGTAGAGTGGAAAGCTGTAAAAATAAAAACTTTCAGCTCCACTAAGCTGAAAACTGATATCTAAGATATCAGAAATATAGCTGCTGGTTCATGTAACTAAAAAACTCATCCTCCCAAAGGGTTCTTCCTCTTCTCCCTACACCATCTCGACTAAAGCTGATCTGATGCCAAGGGAGATGACTGTTAAGCGTGAGCGTTACCAGTTCGCTGAAGTGACTCAGCTCTACATCTTTTAATCAAGCCTAGATTTTTCAGTCTCTAATTCCTTCCAGAAAAGATTCTGAACAGAAGGTCACAGCCTCAGGCCCACTCAAGGTAGGACAGAAATAATGATTTTAAAGAAAGCACTTCTGGAGGCATTTATCAAGGGTAGCAATTATTCTCGTCATGTGAGGCATGCCTGTCCTCAGCAGTTTGCAATGGTAGAAGGGTTTCTAAATATTCAGTCACTGTTGTGGCTGAAGGTTAAACCTGGTCAAGGATATTTGCTAGGTTATATTTTCACTAGAATGATTTCTTAAGTTGGGTATGGAATCTGTGTCCTGGCAAAAATAGCAGGAAATACCCAAATAGTAAATAGCTGAGTGGCTGAGACACTCAGATGAGACTGAGACTATGCCTCTGCTTTGGATTATGTAGAACAGGGATAATATTCCAGGTATGTACCCTAATCAGCCACATGGGACAGCTGCCAATCTTTTACTTTATAAATATTTATTAGTTCAGAGAAAGAAGGATGGACACAATAGCTTGGTGGTTAGAGCAGAAGTGAGTCTGGAAATCAAATCAAACTCCAGCCAAAACCTGGTCTCAGACATTACTTTTTTCTCCAATCAGAACTAAATGCAAACTGTGATGTTGAAGTAGAACCGCCTCAGCCAAAGGTTAACCAGAACTGGAGCAAAACTAAAACATGTATCTGTTTGACTGTGCCAGGAAATATATAGAATGGACATAGAACTTGGCCTTGGTTGAGCCCTCTGTGCATTGCAACACAGACAGCCAGGAAATCAGCTAGGGACAAAGCTGGGAGAGTTGAATTCACCATCTGCAAATGGACATACAATGACAGAAGCCAGCAGATGTAGGGCCTGATAGGCCTCCGAACAGGCTAGCAGTCTATTTCTGTTACTATAAATTAAGTCTGAGTGATTTGTCCTACTTTGGGCTGCAGACAACTCAGGATGTGAGGAGTCGTAACACTGGCTGACACCCTGCTTTGCTATTCTGACTGCTATGCCAAATAGGAATTTAACAGATATAAAGAACTAGCCTAAAAAGTTTTGAAAGTGTCCCATGTAAAAACTTGCTTTAAAAAAGAAGAAACAAAAAAGATTAGCATTTTCATTACTGAGGTAATGCAAGTTCCATATAATCTATAAAGTTTTAAATAAAGAGAGAAAAAAAAAAATTCAAGGCCATTTTTTGGTATCAGAAAATTAGAAAATGGGATGCCACCTCTAGAAAACCTGTAACAGCAATTGTCAGAACAGTTTATTGTGCACAACAATTTTAAATGAGACTATAACATTATTTGAGCTATAATGGGAAAAGAGCATCTAACATCAGATAGTCGACAGCAGCAGAAGTAACAAAAAACAGAGTCAGAAGAGCATTACTGATAAATAAATGTTACTTTTCAAGAGGAATTCTATAGCTTTTAGATTCTGTTTTCTTACGTACATTTAAGATAGGATAATTCCAGTTGGATAATGAATATGTCCTTCCAATTGAAAAGTCAATATGTAACATCCATTGTGTCCTGGTTTGTAGGACATGCTCCATTCAGATAATAGTGATTTAAATCAAATTAGCTCCAGAAATATATGGAAGAAACATTGGATATGTGTCACGAATCAAGAGCACATATTTTACAACACTAGACTTATAACAACACTCCTATCTGCAGACTTAAGATCAGTATATTGTCTCCCTGTGCTCACTGTGTCTATTAGGACTTTAATAATACCATAGAGTCCAATTCTGCTGTTGCCCATGTATAGCTTTTACATTGGATTTAAACCAACAGAACAAAACATTTTATTGCTGAGGCAATGAAAGCATGTTAATTGAGATTTGTAACACCATATTGGGGAGGAAAATATTATTATTTCTGTTTTACACATGAGGAAACAGACATGGACAGACAAGGACATTCATTGAGTTGGTCTCAGTCCCATTCCAGCTGCTTTAAAAACAGGAAAATTAGCCTGAAGTTCTTTCAGGCAATACATTCAGTTTAGACATCTATTACTGATTTTCTGCAACTACCCTGCACCTCCCTTTTTGTTGCTGGACATGTCGTATTAAAGCACAAATATATTTAATCAGCACATACCCATGCTAAATGTTTTTGTAATTTTTTTATAAACAAAGTTGTATCTTTAAAATAAATAGAAGATCCTCTTTCCTCTGTATTTAAATGTTCTTTTTAACGGAAACATGAAGAGCTTTGACCTCACAGAACAGAGTAGGAGAGAGCAAGGCAATGGTAAGGTACACAATTGAAGTTTTATCTAATGCTTTTAGGGGTAACAGCACAATATTAAATTAAGTGTCTAAAATAGAGTTAGAAATATATCCTTGAATGGGTGGAAGGAATTTTACAGACACAATGAAGGAGAGTTTGTAAAATAGCTGTATTAGATGCTTTCTTTCCTTTTTTTTTAATAAGAGAGTTAAAATAAGTAAGTGACGTATGGCATTATACATTATCCTCGCTAATGTTTCAATTACTCTAACTGGTATAAATCATTCACTGTCCTTATACACACTTCAACCATGAATGCAATAACCTGGCAGATCACTAAAAATCATTAAAATGTAAGGGGCTGGCTAATTTGAGATATTCCTATATGCTGTCCTGTGTAGCTTGAAAAATCTCTCACTGTGCTCAAAGACAGAAGTGGAATATCAGATTTTATAAGCTCTGTAGCCAAAGATATTAAGTTTTGGATGAAGAAGTGCTTCCCTAACCTAAAACTACAGTATCACTAACTGATAGGAAAGGTAATGACAATCCTTACTAATCCTGAAAGTCAGTTACATACTTCAATGAATGCAACCATGGAAATACATGAAATGGTGCTAGAAATTACCTTCTGAGGTCAACTAATTCAACTGCTTCTGGAAGGAAAGATGAATTAGACCTAAAGTACTGCTGACAAATTCTTGCCTAGCCTGTTCTTGGAAGCTCCAGTGCTGGAGATTTCACTCCTAGGACCATCTACTCCAGTGCTGAATGCATTTCATACATGGATCACTAACAATTATGCCAGGTATTGGTATGGACATTTTGAATTCCTGGTAAAGTCATTATCTTGTTTCTTCTCCACAAAAGAATAGGGGTGTCTGGTGCACCATTATATCCCATCTATTTGACTATTAATTGTTACCTAAATACTCCAGCTCTTCTCTACCCAGCTACCAGTAGCAAGCCTGATCCCAGATGGCTCAACTGCTTCCTTGCCATCATGTGATGTACATTCTCAAAGCTGATATTACAGAAGAATACTACTAATGATATGTCTGGATTTCTACTGTTTTGCAGATAATTTTTCAAAAGTTTGTTGAGGGCACTGATTCTTTAACAGATGCACAAGAAGTCTCTGTAGGATATTGTTTCTTACTCTCTGCCTCTGTATGCTGAGCTGAACTGCTGAGAGCAGGCTCTGTACTTGAAAAGCCTTGTTAATAAAAAGCCTGTTTAATTTCTCCTATTCTTTGTTGATCTCCATTCCTCTGAGAAGTTGAATCAAAGTAGAAAACAACCTGGAAACAGTATAGCACTAAACCCAAGTAATCATGAACAGACTGCACGAATTGTGCAAGAACTCAGGCTTTACCTTGGGAAATCATATATATATAGAAAAGTGGGAGGAATTTCTTCCAGAAAAGATGACATAAAAACTATAAATAAGGTATTTGCACACTGAAACACTGAAATGTAAGACCAAACTAAAAAGCCCTTAACACCTGCAAATAGCTTTAGTAATAAGTATAGTATATATTTAAGGGGGGGGGGGGGCGCGCGGAATGAAGTGCAGAAAGCTGCTGTTTTCACACTGAATGCTCTTTTGGAAACCAGAAATTCAATAGCAGCTTGACTGTACTTTATCCACTAGGTTTAAAGGAATATGAAGCCATCTATCTATAAGTATCCCTCAGATAATTATGCAAAGCATCAACTGCTTTTCAAGATCTGTGAAGACTGAAAAGTATATTTGGGTATTTTCTGCATGCCAGTGACACCACAATGTATATGAATAATGTTACCTTCGTGTTTTGACCACAAAAGACATTCAGCAGTCGCAATAATAATTCCTCAGACAAATGGCATTAGCTAAACAATAACAGAAGACAGAAAACCAAAATTTGATAAACCAGTCCAAATCCCAAGTAAAGAGGAAAAGATCACAGATACCTGGATCATGAAAAAAGGTTTGGTAAATGGGAAAACAGAGATATCAGGTAGAGCAATTGTTTGGCTGCACACTACCAGTTGAGAAGTTTGAACTCTATGAATTGGTGCAAAATGAGACAATCCATGTAATTTTACCCAGATTGCACCAGATTTACACCACTGAACTCTCATGAATTCAAAGCAATCATCCTCAAATGAAGTAACACGGCACATGAAGCTCTCCCATGTGTATTAGTTTTGCCCAAATAATTTCTGCTTTATGGTATATTTGTATTGCAAGAGTGAGAGCTGATTTCATCAACCAAGGAGACAGTCCTTACCTGTCATTGGCTGAAGTATATGTGTCGTGGTTTAGCCCCAGTCGGCAACTAAGCACCACGCAGCCGCTCGCTCACCCTCCCCCTCCCCGGTGGGATGTGGGAGAGAATTGGAAGGGCAAGAGTAAGAAAACCCACGGGTTGAGACAAGAACAGTTTAATAATTGAAATAATAATAATAATAATAATAATAATAATAGTAATAATAATAATAACAATAGTAATTGTAATGAAAAGGAGAATGAGAGAGACAAACAAAACCCAGGGAAAAGAAAACAAGTGATGCAACCGCTCACCACCCGCCGACCGACACCCAGCCAGTCCCCGAGCAGCGATTGCTCCCCCCGGCCAACTCCCCACAGTTTATATACTGAGCATGACGTCATATGGTATGGAATAGCCCCTTGGTCAGTTTGGATCAACTATCCTGGCTGTTCCCCCTCCCAGTTCCCTGTGCACCTGGCAGAGCATGGGAAGCTGAAAAAGAAAGTCCTTGACTGGTGTAAGCACTACTTAGCAACAACTAAAACATCAGTGTGTTATCAGCATTCTTCTTACACTAAATCCAAAACACAGCACTATGCCAGCTACTAGGAAGAAAATTAACTCTCTCCCAGCTGAAACCAGGACAATATGGTACATCCATATTGCAGGTGTGAGAAGTGATTCCATCAACCTGGGAGACAATCCTTACCTGTCATCAGCTGATGATATACATCAGCTAGCTCTGTACTTCCTTCAACAAATTTGTTGGTGCCCATGACATTGCCAGACAGCGGTTGCATTCCAGTTATTCTTCACTGCAGCTATACTTCCTAAACCCTGGAGAAAGCCAGATAACCTTTAAAGTAATACTTATCTGCATCAGACCTCCAGTCCTAAGCTGAACTCACTTATGACATAGGGATAAATTAAACTCACTAGCTTCAGAGAATTATTTCTGGGTTTTTCCAATGAGCAATCAGATCTGGGAACCAAGACTTACTGATAAAATCAAATACATGAAGCTGCGGCAAAAGCTATTTCACTACCGCCTTCTCAACTGCCAGTGAAATAAAAGGAATGGTATAGATTGGATTAAAACTCACTATGTTTAGTCAGACTAGCCAAGCTTTCTTAATTCTAAAAGTAATTGCAGGTATATTCTAGCAAGCGAGGAGCTGACCTTGAGTGAAAAGAAATATTCAGCAGAAGGTTGATTAGCCTTAGGAATGGATACAGTGTGCTTAAAACAAGGCAAACCACCAAAAGAGAGCAAAGTAGTCCAATCTTTTTTGTTTGTAGAAATACAGAGAAGTGAATCTTAATTTCATGGGAAAAAATGCAATAAATATCATTATGGCTACTGTGTGCTTGACAGTACATTGAACCAAATGAATTAAGGGAAAGGAACCGCAAGCAGGAATCCCATACAGCTGAGGGAAGGAGGAAACATAGAGAAGACAACCAGAAGGGAGAGAGAAGGACCTGGGAGAGGACTTTGGCTGGCTTTGAGAACTGTCTTCATGCAGGGTCATTGATTTAAAAGCACCACTGAGCCCTGGGCAGCTGGTAAATACCACAGAAAAGGCAAGGAAAGGGAGAGAAACCTTCAAACCATGCAAAGGAAAAAAGAGTAGTATATTACTGTCATGAAGATTAAGTAACATACCCAATTCTAACGTATGGCCCATTTTGCAAGAAGGAAAATTAAAATAATGTGGTAGACTGAGGAGATTCAACAAATCATTAAACCTTTGTAAGAGTGGATGTTCCAAAGCATCAGCATAAATTTCAAAATCACCCATAATGAAAAGTCTTAATGAGTGAAGAATCAAATCAGGAGTCAGCTTAGGCCATTAGGTAACAAATCAGCATGAATAGTTGGTTGGTGATAGAAAACCCAAATGGCATGAACTGAAAAGCATGCTGAAGGAATAACAGTTTAAAATCAAAAAGGTGAAAAAAGCAGTAGCCAAAGCAGTTCAGACAAACAGAGGAGGACCATTAAATTTGGGTAGACAGATCTCCACAGAGAGCATACATCACTAGAAGTGTCTTTTTTAGCTGGAACATACAGTGCTAATTTCTTTGTACTTGGAACGAGGATAGAGAATTCAATTAAGTTGGCTGAAAATTGGATGTGTCTTTAGTAGTGCTTCCAGGATGTTACTGTTATTTCATGTACCTCAGTCAACAACATTGCAGGTGTCAGATGTTATGGGAGTGCTCAGAAGAAATCACTCTTCGGTTTGAATAATGGTAAAAAAGAAGCCTGAAGATTGAGTTATCCCCTTTATCATTGGGATTTGGGGAAAAAAAAAAAATCACTTTGTCCTGAACCTGCGGCCACTTCCAACAACAGAAGGCTCTCTGTGACAGGCAGTCTGGCTGGGACTGGTGCCCTGGAGCACCAAGAACCTTCACCACTGGTGAATGTAGACCCCAGACTAAGTTGGTTAATCACAAGTATTTCTGAGGTGGATGAAACATTGTACTGATCTGGCATTTTTCACACAGAGACTCCACTGAAAGACCCTTCCAGAGTGATAAAGGATCAAATCTGCCATCCTGTTCCAAGAAGGAATATCAACCTACTGTGCTCTATCCAGGTCACGGGATGCATTCCCTTCCAACAGCTACAACACATATTTCCACATCAAGGGAGCTACACTTGGCTCAGGTGCTGCACTAGATAATGCAGATCCATAAAACTTTGTTTCAAAAGCACGTGTATTTTGAAAAAGAAACACTAAATATTTTGTTTTAGGAATTTTCCAAAACTTTGCATTTCTTTAATTTTGATACTTTTGGAGCTGAAGAAGGAGTCCTTACAAAGCTGAAGTGAGAGTTTGTAGTTGATCGCCACCAAAATTAAAGCCAGGAGCAACTTAAGCTGCATAATTTTACTGGATAATTTTACTCATATAACTAGTTAGAGTTGGTTGATTCAGGTTCATACTATGGAGAAATAAATTGATACTTGACCGTAGTGAGTCTGCAGTGGTGTCTCAACCAGAGCTCTCAGCGACAACAGAGTTATTGATTAATAATACTCCCAGATTTGGGACAGCAAATGGACAGTTTTGTCCATGTTTAGGTAGGTACATTGGGAACTGCCAATAAAAGTAGTAAAAATCAATCTGTAATGCAACCTGACAGATCACCAGCCATCATGTTTTGTTTTACAGTTCTTTAAGTATATCTTTAAGTAGTACTTCTGTATCATAAATATTGCTGTTGTAACTGCGTATCTTGGAGTTGAAGTAGATCTATGATAATCCTTTCAGAGACACTCATATGTTGTAATCAGTGCTTTATATGGCAGTAGTTTGTAGGTTGGTTACTAAATATTTTTATCTGTTTGTAGAATAGCATAAAGAAAAGTATCATCTAAGTTAGTCCTAAAAATGTCTAGTCCCTTTCCTAAATATTGCTTCCATTTTTTAGTTTGATCTAATATGAAAAAATAACTTATTATAAATCCATCTAACCTTATACAATTGAGTCTACAAAAAAAGCACTATACGGGATAAGAAAAAGACTATAGACCCTTTCAGAAGTAGCATTCTGAAAGCCAAGTACAGCTGGAAACAGACTTTTTTTTGTAGTAAGTGTTGGTCTTTGGTAACAAAGCCTCGCTCCAGTGATAAAAGACTCCCTAACAGTACTTTAATTGAAACTTTTAATCTGAATGTTGCCTGAACCTCTGCTAAATACTACTTTCTTACTTCAATTCAAATTTTCTTAATCTTCATTTTCACGTTGAATATTGGTACACTGTCTGCCTCATTATGCTAAAGAAAGATGAAGTGAGCTATTAACATGCTGAACAGCCTACGAGATGTTATGATATAGAATGTCATTCATTTTTATGAGTTGGCTGTCAGTGTGTGCTGCAATAAAGTTATAATTTCTCACTGACAATATGTGATGTCTGCAGTTGCTGCACAATCCTTATTAAAATTTCAATAATTGTAAATCAAAGGAAAGCAAATGCGACTTTTATGAAATGGTTGCTTCTGAAAGTCAAGGAGTACAAAGTGGTGGAATACAAAACCAGAACATTATTTTTGTGCTGTTCCAAGTCATCATCATCATCCTACAGCTTTTCTTCTTTTGCGTGAGGCAGGGTGTGCTTGGTAGCATATACTGTAACGTTCCGAGGAGCGGCATGCTTATCTTACTAGCATTATAGCGATGGTGAAGTACTACTTATTTGTTGCTCTTTACTGACTCTACTTTTATGTCGCTCTGAGTGTCATCAAAACATTTCTGGAGATGTTTACTGGAACAATTTATTATAGCTCTTCATCAGTAAAGTCGGGTGTCTTTGGAAGCAGTTATATGGCTTGACAGTGAGAAAAGTTAGAAGAGATTTCAGACAGCTTATATGCATACACTGGTGTGCAGGGGTTGCAAAGCCTGTTTTCTCATGACTTTCCACAGTTGTGGAAAATATCAGGGATGGATTTACAGCAGGGTCTTCAAAATGTTTGAAGTGTCTCAGACAATACACAGGGAAATAAATCCCAAATTCAAAGTAAATATCTTCTATATACATATAGCTGTGTAGTGGCTATATCTTTATTTCTACTGCTATTATTATTGTTTCAAAGCAGAAATATAAGAAGTCTCTGTCACTGTCCAAAACATGGTGATCTTTCATTTTGAGCTTGCCATAACCCAGATGCTCAGATGTTAAAGTTGTAAAACATGCCCTCAAAAAACCAGCTTTTTGGAGTTACTAGATACAGACCGAAGGGTCCCAGTCATTGAATTGACTGCACAAGGTCTTGATGTTGTTGGGGCATTTTGGAACTACTCCTTCTCCCTGTTATTTTCAATTCCATTCAAAATCATTATTGCCTGCAAATCACTATATGACAAGCTGAATAAATGCATTCATTGAATGCTTATAAACACTGTACATGGGATAAATAATTATATATATATATTTTTGAATTTTCTTCAGCAGATTTTAAGTATCAAGAACCAGTCAGACTTTGGGTCTTCATATAGTTATGATACAAAGGCTGTGTACGCTCTACTCTGTCACAGTATCAGGAATGTTTGCACTACACAGGGATATGCCAATAGGCAAAAATAGATTTAGATACTACAATGCGTAACATCACTCCATTTCTATTACTTAGGCTATTCTTCACTATTCAAAAGTTAAGTCAAACATATTTATTTCATGACTGCATGTGGCATGTTTTCTAAATGTTAACTAATAACTTTATTTCTAAGTATACTCCTCTTCTAAATTGACTAACCCTACTAAAATTTACAGCATAACAGCAACACTCACATGTCAGATACTATATATATCCTTCAGTGTCAAATTTCCAGTATATGAACATCTCAGATGTACTTCCTCAAGACAGAACAGTCAGAATGTGTTCACGCGCAAACAAATGCAAAGCTCTGGTCAAATGCAAAACTCAGTCTCTGTTCTTGCACAGAAAAACTTGTGCACAATTCAAGCAATTGTATTTGAAAAGGTGTCCCCTCATGTCAGTAGCACACAAGCACAACAAATAATGCATGCGGGTTCTCCCAAACTTGATTTATTACCACAAGTGTCTTACCATTGCTGGAAAAGTTTTATAGCTACTAGCATAAGTCAAAGAACAGCTGTCCACGTCTATCAGAAAGCTCCCTGCTGGAAAAAAGTAATGACTGACCAACCTAGCCACAGGAAATAGTCTCTACAATTGTTTCCTTAACATTTTGTCTCCTCATACACCCAGACTATCATATAGTGAGATTCTGGCCTACATACCAAGACAAAGTAAGAGAGAGAGATACAGAACATTACAGTGAGAGAAGACTTTCACAGAAAGCTAAAAGAATGCGGTACACAACTCAAGATGACTCAGTACCAGTGAAAAATATTCTATTTTAAAGATGTCAACTGAAGACAACTGGTATAATGAAGGAAAAGACAAGTCCAGCAAGCAAGAATACTTCAGCTGATATAGTAATGTTCGGAGATTTCTTTGGAAGGACAAGTTTCAGTGGCAGTCAAAAGATCAAACATCTCTTGCCACCTAAAACAGCTGGAAAGCTAAACATATGATCTGATTTTCTTTGTTTGATATATTTGATAGGTTATAATTTGAAGCAAAATACCTGAAAGCGCACGTTAATTACCAGCAAGCCAGTGGGTGAACAGACAATCTCTAACGCAGAATGATGTACTGGTGATTGTACTGTCATTTTGATATCTAGCTATACAGAAGTTGCATAAGTCATCCAAAACATCTGATACAGACTAGCAAATACTCTCATGGTTTCTGTTTATGCTGCTTCTTGGAAAAGGCTTTCAGACAAAATTGTGGAACCTTACTGTTTTGATAGCACTGTTTCTCAAAGTTCTTTTCTAATAGATTTACTCATTTACTGTGAAAAGACTTGAAATGACAGAAATATTAGTAATAATAAATTCTTTAAACCATTAAGAAGATCTAAAATCTTGTTGCTATATACTAGCATGTAATTATTATATGTTCTGATATTTTGTGAATGGCCATGTGGTATGTACCTCAAAACATATCACTGGAAATCCTGTGATCCCAGCTGTGTTATGGAATATAGTAAGTGTGTCAAATCCAGCTGTTAGTCAGGATATTCAATTTAGGATCTGTCACAGTTCTGGGAAGGGGAAAGACGAGTCTGTCTTAGATGTGTGGCACGCATAATTTGGTGGGGAAAATGACATATTTTCATATTGTGGTAGGTACTATTTCACATTTATATCATCTCTATGGAAGTCTGAAATATTAGCCATAGAAGCAGCTAAGTCAGAGGGCAAAGTGAAGGGGAAAGATTTTATTTTCTCTGTATGTTATGTCATGGTTATTCGAATTAAGGCAATTATACCTGGGAAACATACATATATATGCATTAATTTATTAATTTAACCAAAAGACTTCCTCTGCTGCTATCAAAATCAATCACAAAGTTACAGCAGATTTCAGTTGGTGTAGGATGACTTATTTAACAGCAAAGTTACTTGGGCATAATGCAGACATTTTACATTCACTTTAGTAAAAGCTATCAATTAGTACAATTGTGCACTAAGATGCACAAACCTAAACAGAGAGGAAGTTTGGGCTTTGTAATTCTGCAGCTCTCCTATTCCTTCCCCTGTGCCTCTCTGCTACCTGCACAAGCCATCTGCCAGCCAAAGGTTAGACACATCTGCAAGTGAACACCTCAGCAAACAGTACAGCGCTAACAAGTGACACCCAAGAACATGGCACTGTGTAATTTCTCCTTGTTTCTCAACCTATTTCCTAATAATTTATTTGATCATCGATCTGTAAATGTCTGCACATCAAGGGTTAATTTTTAAAGGAATCATGTGACGACAAGAATAAAACCAGATCTAATATATTAGACTCACCGGGTTATGTATCTTTTGTGACTCCTCCGTTCAGCAATGAATGAATATTTTACAAGATATATCAGCATCATTAGTTTTGTCTCTTAACAGAGAACACCAAATCCTTGTGTGGTCCTTAGCATTTAAGCTATCAAGAAGAAATTGCATAAACAATGGCCAAATC